>JAXQQM020081186.1:0-174371 GCA_034641835.2 Pinus albicaulis | reverse complement strand
ATGTTGGAACACCTAATCCTACATGGGTAGGTGTGGAATGCGAAAAGTCACAATGGAGTCCAAGTGACCTTGGAATGTGAAACCAAGAGTCACACCATTGTACTATAAATGCACATCTTTGTATAATGGAAAATAAGAAAGCCTCACGCTTATCTTTCATTGTGTGTTTAGTCTCTTGTGTGTGTGTTATTCTTCTCATACACCATGTGTGTGCTTCAACATGGTGTTTAACATGGTATCAGAGCGGGCGATTGCTGGCCCTGCTCCAAATTGAGTGAGCCATTTGTGTTTATGGCCTGTGCATATCTGCAAAATTCTTGGCATTTTTGCAGCACTCAGAGTTTTTGTAGCAGTGATTTTGCAGCGTTCAGAAATTTTATCTTGGAGAAGAGCAGCATTCAAAATCTGTGGCAGTACTCAGAAATTGGTTTTGAAGAGAAGCAGCATTGTGCATCTGAAGGTTTTCTCACTGCTTATTTTTCCTGCAATTTCTGACTTTTAAATTCTGCATTTTTAAGCTGCTGGAAAATAGTTTAAAGAGGGTTTTTGAAGAAATTTTTGAGATTTTTGAGTTCTCTAACTCCACAAATTCTCCAATTTTTTGCTGCTATATCGCCCTATGTAATATTCTGAAAAATTCTGGAGTTCTTGGTGAAAATTTCTGAGCTTCTGGATTGCATTTTTCTACTTCTGAAAGAAAAAGATTATTTTCCTGCTACTTCTAAGTCTACGATTCTGCATTTACCCTCAATTGCAATTTTACTGCTTAAAATTCTGCAAATTTCTGAACTCATTGTACTCCTCTCTGTTTATTTAAAAAATAAATAAAAATAAAAATACATAAAAATTTACTTGCCTCTTCTCTTCGCTCTAAGCCTTACCACGATTCTCCTCACTACCCATTCGCTCCTCCCACACGAGCACTACGCTACACCACCCCCCTTCCACGACCGGCCTTCCTCCACCCTGTGCCTGCTCTACCCATTCCCCTACGACTTACGCTCTTGCCCACTCATTTATCCACCCAATACACTTCCTCAAACCTAGGCTTTGTGACACTCACTTCCTCTCACGCTTCCAATTTTTCCTGCTTTCGCAAACTCCCTCTTTATACGCCTCACCCTGACCTACGGTTATCCTCCTCATAATCAATACAACCTCTTTGTATATAAATACTTCTTCTAAGTTGTATATCTTTTTAAAATCGATTTTTATATTTTTAATATCCGCCTCCCATTTCTGTAATAACTCTCCTCGATAAATTTCCCTCCCCTTTTAAATTCCCTTCCCATTATTACAATTCCTCCTCAAGTTTTTTAATTAATTCTCCCTCTTATTTTAATTAATCCCTTTTTTTTAATTAATTTATTTTTTAATTAATTTTTAACTAATTAAAAAAAAAACAGCAGAGAGAGGGGAAAGAGAGAATATGAACAGCAGAAAATGAAGGAATTGACATATGAAGCAAATGGACAGTACACATAGAGAAATTTGTAGATTTGACATTTTATGATTTGTGGCATAAGGGTGATTTTCTGAGGAAATTGAGATTTGAAGACGAGTTGTTATTGGTGCAAAACATATCTTTGAAGGAAAATTCAGCTGCCTTAAAGGCTTCTTGCTAAGTGTTTCGGTGCACATTCTGGAAAACAAGAATTTAAAGAGATGATGTATTAGTTGAGAGTTGACATTGTGTTGCTTCAAAAAATTGTTGATTGTCTTCCATCATTTGAGGAGCTGATTTTGTGCCCAAGTTTACATTGATGGAAGTTCTCTTGAGTCATTTGTGTTCTTGTTCGAATCACATTGTAAACGGGTGCATTTTCGGTTGTAGCACGACACCATTTTCATTTTTGAGCCTAAGTTGTTGAAAATGGCTAAAAATCGATAGGGCATTAGAGTTGTTGAATTGTTGAATAACCTCCCATTCATTCAAATGTTGATGATATAAGTAAGAATGAGCAGGTATACTGTAAATCTAGGACTGTTTACAAGATACTTGAGAAAAAATTGAGTTTTCGATTGGAATCTCAGCTCCAACAAGATGAACTTCAGCAAAAGAGTCACCATTCTGAACCTATTTCTGTTCAGAAGATTGTGAAGGACTCTCATCAGAAGAAAGAAGATAAAGTTGCAGTTGATCCTCATTCAGTTCCTTGTACTAGAGCAAATGTACATGCAGATGCAGCAGTTCAACCTGCACTTCTCAAGCCCATCATCAGACCTTGGGAAGAGCTTGTCCACAACAAGCACCGAACTGGTCTTGGATATGAAAAGGATGTGTCCTTTCATATTCCGGACTACACAAAGCCCATCATATTTCAGAGTGTCGGATTCATGTATGACAATTCACCTGCAGCTGTTTCAGATCCTGTTCCGCTTCCACAACAACAGATTGAAAAATGCCAACACTGTGATCGAGTTGGCCATATGAAATATCATTGTTTTGATCTTCATCCATGCAAGCACTGTGGTCGACACACTCATTCTTCAGACAGATGCTTCAGAAACAAGCCTCCTGCAAGAACAAAGATTCATCTTGGATGGATCACTTCTTGGCAATGGGCATCAGCAGCCAAGAAGATGTTTAAGACACATGTCAGAACTTGTTCCTCGGATATTGAGCAAACTTGCCCGATTTAATTTTCGTAATGTCTCACACTTGTCCTTTTGGCTGTCAGGGAAAATGGTGGTCATGTACAAGCTTCGACGACAGATCAAGCGAGCCTGAGCCACAATCTCTCATTCCATGTTCAGAGTTGTAGCCAGCAGTTCAAGCGAGCCTGAGCCACAATTCGTCATTCCGGATTCAGAGATGTAGCCAGAGACACGGATGCCCATGAGCATGCTTTCGGTTGGTGGATAACCTAAAACCATCATTTTCGGTTGGTGGATAACCTAAAACCACCACGGTGGTAGACCTCCCTTCTTTTTTGGTCGAAGGTCTCACTTGCTATGCTGAGAACTTCTTCCTCTGGTGAAGCCTTCGACACTGGCTGGTTGAGTTCAGTATGACATTCCCGGAAGTTGTTGGTAATCCTAAAACCATCACAGGTAGTAGACCTCCCTTCTTTTAGGTTGAAGGTCTCCCTTTTTTATGAGGGACAATTCCTCTAGCAGAAGCTTTCAGCTTCTTACCAGTTTTGGAAGAGTTCCGGGAACTGCAACAAGTTTTGCGTTCCAGTGTTTGTGGTCATCCTAAAACGACCTCTTTTTTCCAACATTTCAGAGAGTTGATTCAGCCAAGTGCTGCCATGCATACTTTGCGTATTTGTATTACAACTCTTCTTGGACTCACACATATCCCTTCGGATTAAGGGGGGATGTTGGAACACCTAATCCTACATGGGTAGGTGTGGAATGCAAAAAGTCACAATGGAGTCCAAGTGACCTTGGAATGTGAAACCAAGAGTCACACCATTGTACTATAAATGTACATCTTTGTATAATGGAAAATATGAGCTACACGCTTATCATTCATTGTGTGTTGAGTCTCTTTTGTGTGTGTGTTTATTCCTCATACACCATGTGTGTGTTTTAACATGGTGTCTAAAAAATAAATCTTTCCATTGAAGTGGCAGTAGTATTAAAAACAATGACAATGGCATCAGTATCGATTATCTCTATAACATTGTATTTTTGTTTATGATGTATAAGACTTGGACAAGGACGGGTTCCTCATCTTTATAATAGTGGCACAAGTGCATCTCTCAAAGACATCGTGACCTTGATATGTACAGAAACGATATTGGTAATCATGTTTGTGATCCAAGATAATTTATTACTTGATCCGTATCTATAATTTTTACTAGAGGATACTGCTTCCTGAGAAACATCATCTCTCGACATCAAATGGCATTATCTTCCTTCATTTCTGTTACATGACTATTCACTCACATATTTTTTTATATGTGGAATTTATTAATAAAGTGACACGTAATATACACTATGACATTGCTACACGATGGAATAGTTTTTCTTTAGTTGGATCTTCTTCATGGAAGTGACATTGCATGATCAAAGAATTTTCTAAACTTTTAATATCAGTGTTGCTATGTGGTTCGCGATTCTCCTTATCTCTACTATGAAATATGGATAGATGGTGTATAGTTCTATGATATATCCGTCAACCAATGAATAGAGAAGGACATATCTTGCATTTGATCATCCATGTCCCATGTAGCTCATCGTGCCCAAAGTGCTTCCACTACACTTTTAACTTGCTTCGATTGTTTATTCCGCAGAGCATGAAAATATTTCGTTGTAAAAAACATTGAGATTCTTCCTATAATTATTCTTTTGGTCTTAACCTACAATACATATCATTCAATCACATATTCAACATCCTTCACATAGATTTTAAAACAATGAAACATTAAAAAATCATGGAATTTCATCATTATGAGGTAGTGCAAGTCAAGAGTTCGTTCCAATCCTCTCAAGTATCTTGAAAGGCCCGCAATGTTGGGCACTCGTGGAACATGATCCAACTGGAGCCCTCTAGGCTTCATGCACAAGTACACATGATCCCCAACCCAAACTCTAAATCCCATGTGTTAATCTACATATTCCCTATGTCTACCTATTTTTTTCTCTCAGATTCATTTTGATAACATACATTTCTTATTCCATCTCCGCTAACATGTTTATCCACTAATAACATGTTCAATTGATCACTTCCAACTAATGGTATTATTGCCAACTCCACACATAAATTTCTCAAATAGACTCATCTTCAAAGATTCCTAATAATATTTTGTAAGAAAACTCAACAAGTGAAGATAAAGCCTTTCCACTTCCATTGTTGATGCATGAAATAAATTCATAACATGTACTTAAGAATCTCGTTAAACATCTCTACTTTTCCATTTTTCAAAGAGAAGATAAGTTTTATTGAAATCTAACTTTTGTCCCCAAAACTCCGCAAAACAATCCCAAACCCGGAAGTGAACTTGGCATCTCTGTCTAATACAATCTTCTTAGGAATACCATGTAACCTCACTATCTCCTTGAAGTGAAAATCTCTAAGCTATGTCACTAGTTGAAATTGTGGGAATTAATCAAGTAATGAAATTATCTACCTTGATCAACCTTTCAACCACAACCATAAAATAACTACATGCTTCCATGGAAATGACCTCCCATTTCCACTGAATCCTAATTTTTCTGCAATAAAACCACCTAGATTCTTACACTATGATTTACCTACTAAAAAATCTAGAAATTTTCAGAACATACTCAACCACCTCTTCTTCAATCTCATTCAAAGGATAGAACTTGTTAACTGTTGTTAATGTCTTTTGATATCCCCAAAGGCTTCTTCCTAATATGAATCATGCTGAAATTCCTCAATATGTTTCTCGATCTCGTTTTTTCTCGACATGACATCCTCGCCCCTAAATATGACCAAATCACTGGCCCAGATGATATCCACATTCCATCTCCGATACAAGTACACAGTAGCTGTTTCTTTATTTTGGCACTTTTCGTCATGTTTTCCTACTCACAAGATCCACTTACACAATTTTTCCCCACAACAATTCACTACTACAATGTGATTTACCTATACTCTCTACTAAGAGCATCGCAACCCTATTCTCCTTCCTTTGTTGTACCATCTCGAAGTCAAACATAACACTGAGCCAACATCTAGCTTGCCTCGGAATTTAGATTAGGTTGGTTCAAATAATTATTCCTATCCCACTATGATCACTCATCGAAATGAACCAACCTCCAAGAAGATAGTGTCTCCACATCTTCACGGATGAATCATAGTCGCCAATTCGAGATCATCAACCACATAGTTTTTTCTGCTCATTCAATTTCGTACTCATAACATACCACTGCCCTTCCTACATCATGACTCCACCACCTTCTCATGAGATACTCTCAAACTTTATTCAGATTCTAACTTCAACTCACTCAAAACTAGTTGCACATTCCTTCATTCCAATAAAAGAATGTCATTTAATGTCATGTCCATTAAAATACTTATATTAACGAAAAGAAGAAATGGCATTGTGGATTGATTATCTCTATAACATTGATTGTTGTTTCTAGATGTATAAGGATTGACATGTATGATATGTGGTTCATATCTTTATAATAGGCAGTACAAATTCATCTCTCACGACATCGTGATCTTTATATGTACGTACGCATATATCGGTATCGTGTTTGACATCCAAGATAACGGTAACCTGACCGAGATCATATGATTGCGCTGAGGATAGTTGAAGCATCATAGTAGCATCATTCTTTTCTGTAATTAAATGGCATTGATTTCTCTTCATTCTAAATAGTGGCATCATTTTATATAATACATATTTTTGTATATGTGGCATTGCTTAATAAAGTGACACTTCAATGGCATTGTTACATGATGGCAGATTTTTTCTTTAGTTTGATCTTCTTCATTATGACATCGCATGATCATCCATCTCGCCTTAAACTTTAATGATTTGCAATATATGTGGTTTGTTGTATTCATTGTATTATGACTTATGGATAGATATTATTTCGATAATATATTGTGTGTGGCATGGTGATGGCTCTTCATATATACATATATTTTACGAAGAAATTTCAAACATAACATTAAGAAAAGTATGTGACTAAGGGTTTTTAGATCCGTGGAATATTTTTTTGAAGTTTATCACATAATTTTTCGAAGAAATGGAATGAATGATAAAGGCATCGATTTAGTGGTTGAAGGCACAATTTGTGTCTTAGTTGTGCTTTAGCAAGTTTTGAGAGTAAAAGTTCCAAATATGAAGGATGGGCAATTACATAGTGTTGGATGCTTTCTACTATGATCTCTAAGCTTGTATCATCAATAGACTATGATATGAAATACTTTCTATAATGATTTGATTTATGAAAATTAGGACTTTGAGAAGCATATCCTTGAAGTTTGCTTTTGAAGAAGGCTTTTTGTGTATGAATTTATGAAAGGTGAGGGACATAATGTTTTGAGGTCGAATGTTTCTTTGAATCATCTCCCGATAATCATGAAATTCATGATACATATGTGGGAAATCATTATCACAGTTTATACATATCAAGATCATTTTGCGAAGTATGTTAGGTTTTGTAATTTCTTCATTATAAGTCCAAATGAATATGAAATTAGTATGAAGGTGACATTTTTCTAGGGTTTGTAGGAATTTTCATAAACAAAGGAGTTCTGAAGCTACTTTGTTCTTAGTCATAAAACCTAGTTTAAAAGCCTAACCCTAATTGCTATGTCTTCTAAGTAAAAACCATATTTTTGGATATATATGGTTTGTATATCTAATTTTGAGATCATCTAGGTGGGTGTGGTAAAACCCAGTAAGCTGAATTCGATGTAAAACCATATGGCTTGAAAGTAAAGACCCCACAGATAGACTGTGGAACATGGTGTTTTGGAACTAGAACCCTAGAAGTACACCTCCCAAGAAACTATAGAAACCCTAGATTGACATAATCGACATCATTTCATTGTCTTTTGTATATTTTGTTTAGTTGTACTTTCTATTGATAATTTCCTGTGCACATATTGAAGGAAGCAAAATGATAAGGATGAAAGAAAAAAATAAAGAAACACTTTTGTTTATCGATGACTCCTTGAAATGATGAGCATGATGTAAGGAGGAAGTATAAGGACCCCGAAGGAAATACAATATTCCACTAATTAGTTCATGGATGATTGAAATATGAAGAAAACCCTATCGCAATATGAAGATAAAGCATACAAAGGAATGTTGACTTCAAAAGTGACTTAGTACATAATTCTAACATGACACTGGCAACTCGATATTGATGATTTTATTCTGCTGCAATTTGATGCCTCAGAAGGACATATTACAAAATAGTGAAAATATTGAAGGAACATGCTTAGTGATACTAATCAACGTATGATGTGATATATTAGAGGAATTAAGAAAATGAAACATCAAGTAAGAAGGTTGATTATGACAAAAATAATCATGGACATGATGATTGATTATTGATTATTGATATCATGGAGAATGATTCCAGACAATTTGGAAAATACCATGTGAGAGGATGTTGATTTCAAAGGAAAAAGTAAGAAGAATATGTTATCTTGACAAAAGGCCATCATGATAAGGTAACTATAATATTGATGATTTGCATTGATTATCTAGTTTATATATAATTTGCTACATGGAAGAATGTTGCGTAAATTCATGTTTAAAGGAGGCAAGTGTACTCCAAAATAAATATTTTGAACTCAATTCAATGGATACAAGGACGTAGTGGATGGATTTGGTAAACTTGGAGGATTATGTGGAAAGATGGCTGTACCTGCCTTGGGATGAGGTAGCAAAAGACAAAAGGATAACCCGATTTTTTAAGTTTAAATGACACAACATTACTGTCATAATTAGAGGAAGATATAAGATTAGCCCAGTTTGATCGTCTCAATATAATGTCTTTGTTGATTATGACTAGAGAAAAGGATATAGAAAGGTTGATGGTTTAAACCTTCTTCACAAATGAATAAAATTTTGCTCCATTACATCCAAAGATAAAATCTCAATATGATGAAAAATAGGAGGACGAGCCATGCAACTACTACTTGAAGATATCTATGAAGAACCGTAGTTGATGTATCGATAAAGACACATGGTTATGACTTCCCAATTGAAAGGAAGTAAGAAATATCCTTCATGTTTCAGAATAAGAATATATTCATGATCTAAATAGAATAATGTTATCTCCGGTTAAGAGAGTGATGATGGGAATTATATCCCTCTTCTTCTTCATGTGTTTCATACCAGGGCCAGTGGACTATAGCCATGTGTATAGTGAAGGCCATGGAGAGAGAATGTCCCTGAGGATTGGAAAATCATATGAGATTTTCTTTAGCATGTAGAATCCAAGATAGGAAGCAATAACACTCTTTGAGGATTGGATAGGTATCCAAGACAAGAGTGGAAGCCTTTATACCAATTATTTATTTTGTATGTGTAATCCAAGATAAGAATAAGTACCAAAATAACATACCTATCAACATCCAAATGGGGTGCATGCACTCAGGGGAGGTAGTGCGGTGTTCACATAAACTTTCATAGCATTATGCTTCAAATAAGAATAGATTTACAAGTTAAGGCCTTGCCATAAGAAATGTTGGTTATAATATTAATACTTAAAGATGACCTATCAAACTCCAACTTCTTCGATAGAGAATATTTCTCGTTCTGAGAGTTTCCTCATGTACTGTGTATAATTATGAATACCTCCTCAGTTAAGATGATTGTTGGAGAATGTAAGTAGTTTCAATCTTCTTCATACTGGTACTATTATGTATTTTATGTAAAAATAAAAGAAAAGAAAAAAATAAAACTACCATTATTTCTAGAAAAAAAAAAGCATATTCTTAATTGTTTTAGGTTTTTGAGTTAGATCTGAAAGTCCTATTTGACTACAGGGAAGAAAATAAAAGGAATTTTTTAAATATGTACTTGGGTCAAAACCACTGAATACAATTCCACATTAATTCAATGACACAGTATTCAGCACTCTATGAAAAATATAAATAGAGGGAGGGAGCTCATTTAGATACACACATTTGATGGTCATGACGAAAATATCAAGGTAGTTGCGTAAAAGAAGTGAGGGCCAAAGTCTTAAAGAGATGATTTATTCTCGTTGTAATTTGTGGAATTTATGCCTTGGTACATTTCTTGTTGCTATTCTTCAGTTGATGGATCTATTGTAAAGAAGAAAGGCTTGACTTGGAATCTAGAGGTGGAATTTTTCTATGGTTATGGGTCTGGATATTCTATTTTATATGATTCTATAAGAAGAGAATTTTTTTGGTTTTCCCATTGGGAAGGCTTTTCCACTGCTTCATATCTGGCTCTGCTTTTCTGGGGATGGATCTCTGTTCTTGTAGTATTTTAATTTATTGATGAAATAAGAAAACACAATAATAATAATGCCAACAAATTTCACAAGTAATTATCATGATACAACTATCTTAATCTACATTTTTCCCCGATTTTCCAACAACTACTACCGTACTCGCATATATCATTTGTTGTTGGAATCTCTCCATGTTTATAAAAAAATTTTCGTGAGGCTTTCATTATTCACTGAAACAAATTGCTTTAAATTACTTTAAGGTGAAATCAAGACTTTTAATCTCCACCATATACAGCTGTGGCCAATTTCAATTGATTGATATTGATTTAGATTTTATGAGCAAAGCGCAAAATGGCACGTCTCTGTGTTATGTATGCTGCAGAGCCTGGTTTCAGATTTTCCTAGGTCACATAAACAAGTGAGTTCCAAAGAGATTCCACAATCACGTTGAATATGTGGCACCTGGAAAATCAAATAAAGGAAATTGTGTGTCTCATGAAAATTCTAGAAGATTTGCAGGAAAACTAGGTGATCGTAACCTCTTTGATCGACAGCCTTTGCAAGAATTTTCCGAGAACCCAAACAAAATTTCCATGATCGAACCAAGCACATCAATACAAAGTATCATCTGATTTGACATCATGTCGAGGCCAAGAATATTCACCTTCGCCATTGTTCCACAAACGATATTGCGACATCTTAACCAAAGCGCTTGGAAGAGAAAAGTTTGAAATATTCATAATGATGTTGACTCACCAACATCCCTCGCATTAAGAGGGGGACAAGCCATACCGCACTGCGGTATTTAGTGGAAAATTTGCAAATATCAGAAATAAGAAAAATAGAGAAGGTGAAGAAACATTGGAGTTTGAATTCCAAGAGTCTCCTCTCAATGTATATATGAATAACTTTATTTAAAAATAAAAATTCGTGAGCTACCAAGTTCTGCCCGACATAAAAATATTGAAATAACCAAAATAACAAGTCTAAAGAAATGGCCATTTTCATAACCACAATTTGCACAAATGGAAAAATTATTTTATGTGACCTTTATTTATGTTTTTGGAGGAAAAATTATTGAATGGATGGTTTTGTGGGGTAATATTCACCATTACAATCAGTACTATTCTATCAAGAAAACCCATTATTAAAGGGCTATATGGTAAAATTTATCATAACTATTTATAGTAGAACCATTTTCCTTAAGGCACAGCCTTTCCTTATTGTGGAGGTGAACGATTCTTTGTACATTGAAATTTTCTAGGTGGAACGTCACTTTTATATTTTTGTTTTTGGGTGAAAAAAATCCATCTTGGAAGTGAATTTAAAATTTTAACATTTTCATCAAAGACTACTCTCATGTCTCACAACATGGTGAATTAAACTTAATTTCTATTTTCATAGATTTGACTAAATTACATTGTAAAACATATTATATAGTAACCTAGGATAAAATTATAAATTAATTTAATATTCGCATGGTATGGTATGAGTCATTTACCACCCCATGGATAAAATACAATGCAATTTTCTGGGGGTTTCGAAAATGCTACAAATCATGAAGTTGATGTACTTGTAGTCCTACTAGGCCTAAATGCTTTTAGAGACAAAGTGGTTCAAATTCCATAGTGATTGGAAACTTAATTTTGATTCCATGGTCTCTTCGCATTAAATTGTTCCTACAAACCTAAAGTTATCAATAATTTCTAAAGAGCGACTTTTTTTGTTGAAAATGTGGTAAGAAAGCCTCTGACTTTACTTTGGTCAAATTAAAGAAAATTTAGCCTCACGCAGAATAACTTGGATGCGCTAAATAATGAAATGGCTCTTGTCACTTCCGCTTAGCTGATTAAATTCAAGTTAAGGAGTTAGAGCTCATTATGCTGCGTGTGATTGCTAATTGTAGCAATCAAGGTCAATTATTTCAACTTGTTTTACTAACTAAGTCTTAACCGCCTGAGCATCCAGTGGAGGGTTAGTCAGTAGCAATAATAAGATAACCAAATTATCATCGATTTAATTGATCATTCATCCTGTAATGGTTGGGTGAATGCAGTGGAATTTGAGTTCCCAAGTTGTGGTGGAGATTCTGGCAAGCAGTAACATCTATTGTAGACTAGCATTAGTAATGTGCTTCGTATTATTATGATAAACTTTGGAATCAGACAATCATTTTGGAGGAAATTTTTAACAATAGGGGCTCGATTTCCTCTGCATTTATTAAGGAAATGGGACTAAAGAAAGAGAAATAAATTGACTAAGTCTAGGTCATAGCCTTTGGGTATAAAGAGATGGATTATCTTACTTTGTGTTGAGCTCAAATTGAGCTAGCAATTGTAATATTATCTGTCAACCCTTGGCTAAACTAAGAGTGGGGGACCAGCTTAACACATCCATAATTTTTAAAACTTTCATAAAACTTATTTACACCTTCATTTCATATTCAACTTAGGAATATGTGAGTAGTTCAGAATGTGATAGCATAATATAATGTCACAACAGCATTTAATATGACAAGCAGCTAGTACACAGATGATAAAACCATATCAACACATAAACATCATGCACGTAGACACCAGACATACGTGGAACCTATAAAGGAGAAACCACATCTTATTATTGTCGTGATGGCAGCCAAGTCCACCTCTCACCACCGGTTTTCTCGTAAGCACCAACCTACGAGGGACTGAATTTCAGCCCAGGCAAGCTACAACTTGCAAGGAAGCCTAAATCCTCTTTTTCATAAAGAAACATTTGCCGATTTACCTTGATATCACTCGTTCGTACCTTTGATTTCTTTTACTATACTCCAATTTTCATATCTCTGATTATTTTTTTCCTACCCTCGATTCTCTTCTTTATCGATTTTTACTCAGAGAATAAAAATTATTTCAACTTTATGGGATTTATCTTTCTCCCAGACTTTTCCAATTACATCACAAACAATATGTGGTTAAAAAATTTCATTCAATTAAGGTATATTTTAATATACCTCTCTTTCCTCTTTTCCTAACTTCATATTCATCTGTACTTCTACCTTCTTTTCGTTTTTATCAGTCATGTCCATTGCGCTATATAACTGCTAGTGTACAACTTTTAATCAAACATAAAATAACTCTACAAGCTTTTATAAAACCTTTTTAACAACAAACTTTATTTCATTTATATGCAATAAGAATTCGAGTCAACCTTCAACCTTTATAATAAAATGTATTATATAGTACACGTTGCATAATGTGAGATAGCCCAATTATAACATAAATTGAATAAATAAAACCCCATCACACATAAGTATCTCATAATCCACCATATTAAACCTTCATCAATCTGATGCATATTATACACTAGGAAAATTTGGCGGAATTTCCCGACGGCCAATTCTTCGCTATTCCGGACACATAATCGCCGCAAGAGCGATACTGAGACGCGCAACAAAGGGTTTGTCGTGTCATAATTCCGACACACTTAAAAGTGTCGCATTACCGACACCTTTTTCGTCGCTTCTGTGCCTATGTGACTGCCTGGCTGCTTTCCAACCACAAAGCCTGACAAAATGGTCCTGACATTTTGGAAACTGCTGCTTTCCGACGTTTAACCTGTCAGTACTCGACGAAAGGAGTCCATATTGACGTCAGTTTTCCGGAGACGCTGAATTGTCATACCCGACGAAATGCCGTCCGACGTTTGAACGTCACTTCTTCCGACGTTTGTATGCTGACACCCGACGAAATGATCCGACGCTTGAAATGTCGCTCATCCGACATTTTTATACCGTCGCTCTTCCGACGTTTTTAAGTTTGCCGCAATTTTGCCGCCATGCGTTTTTGATACCTTCGTTTGTAGTTCAATTTTTTTTTTTTTTTTAAATGAAACTTTAAAACAGATAAGAATTTAATATTTGTTAATTGTGTGTATGCTCTGAATACCGTTGTTATTAATATAATAAATCACTGCGTCAGCTCGACTATAAACAATCATTTTTTCTCACAAGATAAAAAATGCTGTTTAATATAATATAAAGAAGTAAAATGGCCCAAGAAGTCATTACATTTTCAGTAATTAAGATTAAACCCAAATATCCATCCGTAAAAGTGGAGTCCCACCCTTCGACAACGATAGAAAAATACCCCATGTCATGCTACAGATACAGATGAAGAAAACCTAGTAATCATTCACATGGAGATTATCGACAATCGAGAAAGCATCCAAATATGCCCTAGGCATCTATAAGAAAGTGAAATAAAGAAAAGATGGTGAATAGTAAAGAAATGATAGAGTAATACGTCCACATATTCAAAGAAATTAGCTACCCAAAATCCTTGAATGGTAGAAAAATGCTAATCAGATATGGTGATATGTCCAAAATATAAAAAATTCACCGACTAGAAGAATAAATAAACTAACAACAGTATCAAAGATCGCTAGTTTTAGCGCAGTGATAAACATTAATCATTTTTTTTTTCACAAGAGAAAAACGTGTTTTGAATATATTATAAGAAATAAAAAATGTCCAGAATATTACATTTTCACATCCGAAGATTGGAACCCAAATATCCATCCAAAAGTTGAAGTCCCACCCCGTACAATGATAAAAACAATTTCATGTCACATACAAAGACTTGATATAAAACTCAATAACGGTCCACATGGAGATTATCGACACCAGAAAGCATCCAAATATGCCCGAGGCATCTATAAGAAAGAAATAGCGTATGTAGAATAGTAAAGCAACAGATAGAGTACCGACGTCCATTGTTCCAAATACAAATTGTGCACGGTAAATCCTCATCGCAGAAAACGCTAATCATGTGAGGAGGTGATATGTCCAAAATATAAAAAGACCATCATACCATATCAATAAACCAACAACATAGACCGAAGATCGCTAGCTTCGAAGTAGTGATAAACATTAATCATTTTTTTTTCACAAGAGAAAAAACGTTGTTTAATATATTATATGAAGTAAAAATACCATGAAGTCATTACATTTTCACATCCTAAGATTGAACCCAAATATCCATCCGTAAAAGGAAGTCCCACCCCGTACAATGATAGAAAAATACCCCATGTCACATAGCACGATAAGAAACCGTAATGGTCCACATGGAGATTATCGACAATCTGAGAAAGCATCCAAATATGCCCAGAAGCATCTATAAGAAAGGAAATAGCAAGAGGTATAATAGTAAAGAAATGAGAGTACCGACGTCCATTGTTCCAAATAAAAATTAAAAGTACCCAAAATCCTTGAACAGAAAACGCTTATCATGAGGAGTGTGACATGTCCAAAATATAAAAGACCACTTGCATTATTATCATAAACCAAGAAGACAGGACTTCAAAGATCAAGTAGTTTTGAAGGTGAGTGATAAACATTAATCATTTTTTTTCACAAGAGAAAAACGTTGTTTTGAATATATTATATGAAGTAAACAAATTCATGAAGTCAGTTGCATTTTCACATCCTCTAAGATTGGAACCCAAATATCCATCCAAAAAATTGGAAGTCCCACCCTAGAAAATGATAGGAAAATACCCCATGTCACATACAAGGACATGATATAAAATCAGTAACTCCGTCCACGGGGAGATTATCGACACCGAGAAAGCATCCAAATATGCCCTATAGTATCTATAAGAAAGAAATAGCAAAGATGTAGAATAGTAAAGCAACAAGACAGAGTACCGACGTCCATTGTTCCAAATACAAATTAAAGTACTAAAATCCTCGAACAAATCATTAAAAACGCTAATCAAGGGAGAATTTCTAAGTAAAGTTAATCTATTAACAAGGGGAATAAAATTACACCGAAGTCAAAAACACTAAGCTCGTACTCATGGAAAATTTGTCATCAAAAAAATCAAAAAATTAAAAGACCGCTCTCATACTAGAAACCAAGCCAATCGTTTACAAACGAAAAATATATTACAGGTCCACAATAATATAATATAGCTCAAAACATGTTCAATTAAGTGGGCTCCGGCGAAGCAAGAAAACCAAATTAACCAAACTAATTTCTCCTATGGTTCCTCTCCACGATTCTCGAACCATCCTTCGAAGGTCCAGATCGCTAGGTGCTACTCATGCATGCCACGCGCTCCCCTCCCGGGCGTCCGAATGCCGACCGCTTTTTCTGAAGCTCGGGGACCACTGACTCCGGCATTCTTCCTCCGTTTGGGCCTTCCTCAGAAAACCACAAAGGATCAGCAACGGGCCTCCGGTGGTTGAGAGAGAAATTGAAGGAAAATTGTGTAGTGCGCGTCAGGGAGAAGGTGAATCAGCAAGTGGGGAAACGAGGGAGTGTGAACCATACTTGCGGGCTAATCCTACAACCCGACCCCGCCCCACTCCTAGTATTTGGACACGACCGCGTAATAATCACTGACCGGCCGCAAGTCGACCGCTGAGGGGTCGAGGGAGCGCGGCAGTGGCCACCCCTAGTGCTCCCCTTCGGCAACGCATTTCGACGTTGGCGAGTATGTGCACCTCGTGCGCAAAGGGGGAAAAAGTGAGCCTATGAAGCACTACAAGAACAGAGGAATACGTAATACGTACCGTACCGAGAGAAATACAAGATACCAGCCAAGGTCTACAACAAGCCAAATTCTGCCACTTCTCTCCTCGTCACAAGAGAAAGCAAGAGAATCCAAAGAACCGGCTCATCCGAAAACCATAGCAACGCCATTTTATCGACCCGACCGCAATGCAATCAAAAGGACGCCCGTAATAATTAATCTCTCGATCATTAATGAGAGCCGAAGGCCTAGATCATATTGGAGCATGCGGAATTTGATCTTGAACAAAGGGAGGTCCGATTCCTTGAATAGTAATAAAACTTACTTAATGCGGATTGATGAACCTTGAACTTTAATCAATGTCATTAAAAATTAATGCGATTGATATGAAATCATATCCATGTCCTGCCGCGCTGAAATCGCCATCGAATGTAACTATAGCCTCAGAGCGGTGGCAAGTTTTTATTGAGGAGACGGGCAGAATGATTGAGCGGATCTGTTCTGCCGCCTACGAGTGGGAAATCCGGACCAAAAGATTAGCGACTGACAGAAATTCGTGTCACAACTTTCTTCTGACGCTGCCCCAACTTCGTACCCGAAAATATTAGGGCAAACACTATTTGGTTTCGCGTCACAAAATTTATTTATCAGCGTTGTGCTATTTGGAACGCAAATTGGTTTGAATTATGGTTTATCGTTGTTTGTAAGTCCGCGGCTCGACTTAAGAACAATTTTTTTGTTTGGATCTCCATCTTATAAAATTTGTGTTGGTTTTCTTTGATAATACACATATTTATAATAAATCATGGGAATGCAAATAATATTTCAAACATGTGGAAAAGTTATATAAATTATTGAGAACAATCATTTTTATGTAAAATATCCAAATGTGCTTTTGGGAAATAAATTTATATTTGGTTCATATTTTAAAAGGAAGGAGTGGGTTGTCGTGATGTGTTATTACAAAATGACCTATTCCTAAGAAAATCAAGGTCTTTTGTAAGATTTTTCAGACTTACATGATATTATTGATCATTTGTTAAGAATTATGCATGTATCAAGTCCACTCACATATCTCTTGAAGAAAATATCATTTTATATGGAATGATGAGGCTACTTTGGCATCTCTCTCTCTTTTAATGATGCCATGTCTTCTACACCAACACTGGCTGCACTCAATTTTTGTAAAACATCTCCATGTAGAGTGTGAGGTACTAGTGAATGTGGAATTTATGT
Source organism: Pinus albicaulis (assembly GCA_034641835.2). Classification (NCBI taxonomy): domain Eukaryota; kingdom Viridiplantae; phylum Streptophyta; class Pinopsida; order Pinales; family Pinaceae; genus Pinus; species Pinus albicaulis. The sequence goes on along the minus strand of JAXQQM020081186.1, from coordinate 156,746 downwards.
AACATTAACACAATAAGGGATATCATTGGCTTTTAAAGCAAGGAACACAAAGAAAATATTTGTGGTGAAATCTTACGCAGGAAATAAAATGGAAGCAATATTACATGTAATAGCAAATGTGATATATATCTATTGGGAGGTACTTTTAAAGTCAAGATATACCATGATAGTACAAAAGTATTTTGAAGCTATGTATCATTGGAAGATTACCAAAAATGAGGAGAAAAAATGCAAACTTTTAATTTTGAGATAATCGTAAAAGGGTATGAAAAATTTAGTACATGATGCTCTTTTCTAAAATAATAGTGCCTCAAATTTATATCCAATTACATTTTATATTCCTTAGGTGGTTGTGCAGTTTCTGCTACATGGAAAATGACAATAGTACTAAACAAAACGAAAATTTATAAAGGATGGGATGAACTCTATGGAGCATTGGGAGTGAAAAGAGATATACTGGTGCAAATGTAGAATATTTTTTATGCACGCAAGCATATTTGAATAAACAAATATTATGAGTCCCATGTTCCTTCGATGGTAGGACTCAGGTTCCTTAAAACATTCTAAAGGACTCAAAAAAATATATTTCTTTGTAGCTTCAACAAGGTTATTCAAAATTTTATAAGAGAATGTCATGTTTGCATAATAAATAAAAAGAGAGATAAGAAATCTATAGGTTACTTCAACCATTCCACATACATTATTCAAAGACTAGGAGATATATCAATAGACTTTATTAAGGTGGTTACCGAAATATAAAGGTAAGTATTAATATTTTTGTGGTCATTTAGTATGTATTAAATTGTAGATTTTTTTGTAGAGCTCAAAGTACATAAAACAATAAGCCAAGTGGCGAAGTGTCCAGCAGTACCCAGTTCTATGGTTTTTCCAAAGTAAGTAGTAACAAGAAAATTTTGGAAATACCATTTAATATGAGGAGAAACACTATCGTCATGAGTCTTTACATATCAAACACAATCAGCATTACAACAAAATAGTTAAACAAATGTTTACAATATCTACAATGTTACTTTTTAGAAAAGCAATCTTAATGGATGAAGTGGGTTCTCAAGGAAGAATGGTAATATGATACTATCATACTACCTATAACACATCTACTAAAATTTCCCATTTAAGGCCTCCTTTATGGATATCCAACTCCTAGTATTCTGGTACTTTTGCAAGATAAGTCCAAAATATATGAAACAGAGTCAAGGCAAGTGAAAATACTAAAGAAACTTTGAAAATACATGGTGCAAACTGTTGAGAAGGAAAATGATAAAACAAATAAGGGAACAACATTGAAGTGAAAGATAATTTGAGAGGGTAATTGGTATTTTAGATTATAGACAGGGCAATCTTCATTCAAGAAAAAGAAGAATAAATAATTAGCTCAAAAATGCAATGTGGAAAAAGTCGGTCATGATTAAATCAGCAAGGGTCCAAAAGTTTAAATACTGGATAAAGCTTCCGAGTTTTTTAAAAAGTCGGCAAAGTCTGAAACTAAAAATAATAAATATTCATTTTGGAAAAACCCGATTTTTCAAAAGGTCCCAAAATAATTATTAAAGAATCACTACTCAAGATTTTTCAAAAGCCAAAAAAAGCCTGGACTTCGAGATAGAATTGCGACTTTTTCAGGATGAAAAAGTTTTAAAGTCGGTTCATGAAAGTATTCCCAGATTTTTTCAAAAAGTCTGGACTTTTCATTGACTTTTCCCAATAATCGCAAAAACTCATATGGCCCCAAATAATTATTCATAGGATTTCACAAGTGGTATATAAGTTATATTTTCCTTCTTCTTTGCATTCATAAGGTTTTTCATGTATCTTGCCTAAAAGGTTTTGGAAAAATATGCCAAATGTAAATAGAACTTCCAAAATTAGATGAAGAATGAAAGGATTCTGGAACCACAAAAAGTTATACAGATAAACATTATGTATCTCTTGACATATAACTATTGCAAGTACCTAATCAAGTGGAACAATATTCCCTGTATGAAGGTACATGGTAAAATGATCAATTCGTGATGAAATACCTACCCGCTAAAGGGTTCGTTTGAAGTTTTGACAAAGGTTTTGTTATATGTTTTATATAACACGCGCTTTTAACAGTTTTATTGTTTGTTAAGGTCCTACACAAATGGATCAAATTTGAAGGCAGGTCCGAATTTCAATTAGAAGGCATATATTCATGTCGCCTTCCATAATGAAAGCTTTAAAAAAACTTTTCAATTAATCACACAAATTATTTACATTTCATTTTCTTCGTAAAGACAAAACAATCAACTTTTATATTAATAAAATATCAAGTATATATACAAAAATGAAGAAGGCTCCATATTTCATTTCGTTTAAATATTCATTGGAAAACAAATAACATAAGTCTTCAAGACACTATTATAAGATTGATACATACCACCTGATATGTGAGGATTCTTATGTGTCGATTGTGTAATGCAATTTTGACTTTGTCTCACAAGGAGCAAAGAAAGATGGAGGTCCTGGATTTTTTCTTATAGAAATTTTTCTTTATTATTTGAAACTTTGTTTATAGATATGAATACAACAATGAAATTATGAGCATGGTGGACAATTAGTCAGTCATGATGCCAAACCACGATGATGTAAGTTTGAATTTAACATTTTACATGTTAAAGACAAATAGTCAAAATCACCGACAACTTAGTATGCCATAATTAATAATCATTCCATGTTCACTTTTGTTAATAGGTTTATGTCACACGATGATGCAAAAATACAGTACCAGCCACAATGTAGGGAGGGCTGGTCCACATGTTGTGGCTAGGAGGGTCTCTAAACATTTGAGCTGTAAATGTGCCAGGTGTCAATACCTCACCGACTATATTACTTGTGACTAGTTAGAGCTAGAGCCGAACAATAGTTAATAAATTTATTTATAATTAGACATTTCAAGATTTCTTAACTAAGCCCCTCTCGAGGAACCGAAGAGCCATATGTTATTTATATAAATTGTAATTCCTGATAAATAAAAAAGTAGGAGGGCAGGAGAGTAGAGAGGATTGCAATTAAACCTCTCGTGTGTAACACGAGCCCGCTTAAATGATTTCCAAGCTTTGGGTTGCCACCGAATTATCTCGAATCATGAATTGTGAAGAATTGTTTAACTGTGAGTACATCAGTATTGATAATTCCATTTTCCGTCTTGAATTTCGTAAATTGTTGGATAACTTCGTGAACTCACCCTGACCCAAAGTAGGTCCGTGTAGATAGTCCTGCCTAGAACACCGTTCAAATATAAAAATCATGCTTAATAAAGAGACACAAACATCTATTGTGCCTTAAATCAACCCGAGGATTGGACATGAGTTAACAAACAAAAGGCTAGAGGGAAACTGTATCAGACCCGTGGTCAAGCCTCCGTACCAAAACCACTTGTTTTAATCACAAAAGCGGGTTGCCCATATCACACCGTCGCTTTGCGGAGTAGGCTGTGATTTTGCCCAGAGGGATTCCATAGGAATGCGACACGGCATATGACCCCCGGAAAAACACTATTTAACCTGCCATCGCCAAAGCCCAACGTTGGAAGCCGATGGTACCAAGCGGTGAGCTTCTGATTTGGAGAAGGGCTAACGGACCTGGTCACACGTTGAACTTGCCCCATACCCAGCAAGGTGCTGGAGAATAGCCAAAAATGATACGAGGAAACACTGGTTATCGTATATATATATATGGGGTCTTATATAATGAAATTGTTTAATTAAACGTACGATGATAATTATATTGTCCGGGACAGACTATTAGAAGGCCCAGGTGAAGAGAGCCGAAAGTTCATTATGTTATTTATTTAAAAGAAACGGGAGTATAAATACAAAGTGTTGAAAGTTAAACATTGGTTATAGTTTGGAGATATTATAAAGTCAGAATATAAATTAAAGTCCAACCATCATGGATAGTATTTATTTATCAAATTCTACTAATTTGATAACAAACCCGAAGAAAGAAGAAGTCAATTAAGACTCAGCCGAGGAAAGAACGGGTAAAACCAAGGGAAAATGCCGACAAAGCCAGAACACACCAGCTCTCCTTTAGGGGTCCAATTCTCTGTGTTTGTTGCATCACAACATGATCTCTCTTCTCGGCATTTACTTGTATTGAAGATCACTATTCTAGGAATAAGGAGTTATTTTCTCCAAAAATAACCCTAGCCAAACATTGACAATGCATCAAAGATATCTTTCTATGCTTCATAAGTACATATTTTCTATTTCTAAATCATGTCTTGGAAGTGGTTGTTTGCCTGTGGAAATGGTCACCATTGTTTTCATAATGTCTTTTCACATTTTCAACATCCAATACATGAAGTATAATGTTTTGTAAAATATAAATATTTTAAATTTTGCAAGGATCTGTCTAGCACACTTTGAATATGAATTTTGGGTCAAGTGTATGATGTTGTATAGACCAGCGGTCATTTTTCTTGAAGTCACCAAATGTTTCACAAGAAACTTCTCAACATGTTACCTCATAGCATGATTAAATGACATTGCATCAACTATTTCCATAATAAAAGTAATCTCTGCCAGGAAGACTAAATGAACCACAAATGTTGTAGATCTAACAAGACTAACAATCAAATGTATTCCACAAGGCCAATACTGTATGGTAAAAAATGAAAAGGAGTTTGCAACCAAAAATAATTTTAGGCAACTAATTCAATTAGATACACCAAACCATCAACAAAAGGAAACTACCTATCAGTCTCTAAATATTTAATCAACTTAATTCAACCAATAAAAGACAAAACATAGCATTGAGATACATTTATTACATCACACAATAATACAGAATTGAATCAGCCATAACCCTTTCCTTTTATCATAGGAAAATCTTTATGCATTAATCTAATGTGGCTAGTCCATAGGCCAAGTAGTTCTACCGGGTAACAAATATGTTTCCTTTCACCTTTGAGTTTTCAAATTATGCTTACAAACTGAAGATTTAAAGAGGGAAACTATTACAACGTTAAAAAGAAAACTTATACTACATACCTAGAAATTCACTTCCTTAGCTATCACACCATCATTAACTATTTTGAGAACTATGCTTTTCTCCAAGATAACATTTTTCCCTCCTTCTGTATATACTCAAATACATCATAAGCCAGTTCACATCATTTCACAGAAAATTGATAATTCTTTCAACAAGTGTGCAATTAATTTGCCAGACCATGCTACAAAACAAGCCTCCATGAAAATTAAAATAACACATTAAAATCGAATATAAGTGGACAAGGAAAGATCTACCGCAATGAAGTTTCACTTAGCAGTGACCTTCCTTTAAACATAATTTTCTTTCGAATTCGCACTTCTTTTTGTCACTAACCTATCCTTTGTTGAATTCACAACTCCCTTTTCCATAGCTCTTGTATTAACTACCTTCTCCGTCGCGCAATCTCGCAGTCCCCCTTCTCGCTGGAGCGATTAAAGGAAATGGGTGAAAAACTCAAAGAGAAGACAATTGTCCGCCATAATTATCAAACATTGCACCCAACTTTCCCCTTCTCCATTGTTACCCAATGAGTGTAGATGGTAATTGTTAAGCCACCGCTCAAAAGGCAGGCCATCTTCTATGTTGAATATAGAATTACAAGATCTTCATATTAGTATGAACCTTAAAAAACATGACTCATTGCTAAAAACCACTTTAAGTTGTAAGTAGCAAACTAAACAATCACGCAACTTAAAATTTCCTGAGCATTAAGAGAGAAACAACCAAAAGAGAAATACAACCACAATCCTCATTTTAATATATATCTGACTATATATTTGCATTAAGATAATAGAAAGAAATCACGACTATATTAAGGCCAAAGAAAAACAATCTTTAACTGTCTCTCGCGCCTTCGTGCTGCTAATGCTAGAGGTTGTATATTTAATGTTCCCCACCTCGGCTCATATGAATGCATCCAATGGGATATCTGCTAACAAATTCCTCCTTTTTGATCCTTCTGTTGTTCCTACCACAAGAGCACTACAAGAGCACCAAGATTGATGCATCACCACACCATCCCACCCACTAGAAAAGGTGAAAAGCAAACCCAAGAAAATTTCGAAACATCTCAAGATGACTATATGGGTGGTTCTTATGAATCAACCAACCATTCGTAACATGCTCATCAATCCAAACCATGAGTACTATGTGACAATATCTGCTAGTGTACCGAATCGATTTCTAAGCCATGTTAGAGAAACCCCAAACTCTCACCGAAAATAGGTAAAATGTGGCACCACTGTGAGATCGACATGTGCCAATTGGTAAAAGGGTAGACAATTGGCATGCTCAAACAACGAGGTGATGCAGGAATGACATGAGGGAGAAAATATCGGTGCTCCCAAATCTAGAGAACTAAAGCTCATCACCAACCCGAGATCGGGGATAAATTTACATGATGTAACCTATGAAATCACAGAAATGTGAGGGAAATCATAGTAACAATAAAGTAACCTATGTAGCAATAAAGCCTGACTATCCCGGGAGTGGTAATGGAGGCAAATCATAGTGAACAAATGTGAAAACATGCAAGAGTTTCTTATAATCAAATGTATGAAAAAACACATACAAAAAAAACCTAGATAATAATCATGAACAAGCTAATAATATTCATCTGGTAAAGGAATTATAAAATGTGACATTACGAACCTGGTCAAGCGCACAAGAAAAAATATCCCGGACATGACCCCGGTTGACAAGTTGTATTGCTCATGATGCAAGAGGATTTGTGTATGCATCACTAATTCAATCAAAATCCATCATTATCTATACAATAAATACAAATAACATGTAGTATTTTTTACTCTAAGATGCATTCTTATGATAATGTTAGAACATATGTTGAAAATTTCAAAACATACCCGAATAAGCTCCTCTCTTTCAAGTCAAAGAACAATTTATTGAGTCGCATGAACTTGGAACAAGCTCACGATCTCGAAAGAGTAGTAACTGGGTCAACAAAGGACTTTTTTGTTGCCATTGATCGAGGGAGGTTTGCTCCAAGATTAAAATCGCTCCCAATAAATTATTCTCTAATAAATGTGGCCACCTATACGTGAAGGTGGAAGCCTACAGCCCTCCCCCCCCCTCACATCACTTAATTCTAATACCCAATCTATATTTCATTTTTTACTTGCGATATAAAAAAAAAATTATTCAATAACTAATAAAAAAACAATTCAACAAAAAGTACGCAAGGAAACATTGAAATTAATGCTTGACATAAAAATAGTATGATAAATGAGTTTTTTTATATAACGCAAAAAACGTTCCAAGTATGGTAACGTTTGTCTTATAATAATACAATATTTTACATTATCAAAATTTCTTTTTCTTCTTCCTATTTCTAAAGCTCCTAATTACATCATCAATATCATCGTGCTCTACTCCTGTTTCGTGCCTTTCCCACATTGTTGACCTAGTTGCGTAGTCACGATGTCTGGTCTCATCCAGTGACAGGGCATCGCCTCTGAAATTTCACACTAAACCATGCAAACTTTAAAGTAACTTAATAGATCCATAAAGTAATAATAATCATAATTTCTAATTTCCTATTGTACGATATGATGCAAATTATTCAAACATGAAGCAATGAAGACATGCAATGTCTGAATTTCAAGATTGATGAACCAATACAAGAAGTTAGAAACTACAAATTTGATTCAATACTCTGTGTCCTAACTCCGGGAAGGAATCTAGTTTGTAGTACAGAACATGCATCATGTATTATCAATTCTTAATTGACAACAACTAAAGGTCATCTACCTCATCAATTCCTTCCCATTTTGTGTTTTTATGTTATATTCCTTATAAAAGTGTCAAATTTCTCTCAAAGTAAGCAACCACTGAATAAAATAAAAAATAGTTGAGATATGATTAAGAAATGGTCATTTATTTCTTGAAAGGATCTTCACAATTTCTTTGGTTGTTTTCATCTCAAGAAACAAGAAATGACCTAAGAAACTATCGTGATGTAATATAAGAAACAACACGGTGCAATGGCCATTTTCAAAGCCAAATGATGTCCATTGAAGACATGGCCTTTATTTGGTTCTTGTTTCATAGGAGTTTCGGGTAGAAATGGAACTTTGTTGTACCATTTCCAGTAGTAAAAAGGGAAAACCTTCTTTTTCCATGGGAAATAATTTACCTTTCCCTTTTCAAGATAATCTAAATCACAAAAAATATGAACTATACTGCACACATTCTTGGATAATGTGAAAGTGGAAAAGGAATACCCTACACAAGTGATGCACACATGTACATTTGAACACTAATAGATTTTGTAGTTGAAATGCAATGCTTGTTTTCATTTAAATGTAGGGTTTTTAAAGCAGGGAGAAATAATGGCTGCCAAATTAATAAGCGTTTCTTTGGGAAAATTTTAAATCTTGTATTTGGTGATGAAGATAATAGAGGGTATTGAATCTTGATTCTTGAAATCTAGAGAGAACCCTACAGCCTAACACAATCCAATGGAATTGACCAAAAAAACCCAAATAGAGTCAACCTTACTATAGGAGGAAGGGCCTGCAGTAAGAACTTACCATTTTGCAAGAGCTGAGGGCGAATGCTGTTCTGCAAGAGCTAAGGGCGAATGCTGTTAAGCAAGCGAGGGCGAATACGCGAGGGCGAATGATGTTAAACAAGAGGCGAGGGCGGAAATGTAGGTTCACCACCAATACGGGGAAGCTCGGGGAAGGAAATCTTGAGGGCGAATCTGAATTTCCTATGAAGAACTGGGGAAAATGCTTTTACGCAAGAGGGGCGAGGGTGAATCTTTGGGTGAATGCTGATACGCAGAGCGAGAGAGACGAGCATGCGCACATGATATCAGACGTTAATGTAGCACACATGTACATTTGAACACTCATAGATTTTTGTAGTTGAAATGCAATGCTTGTTTTCATTTAAATGTAGGGTTTTAAAGCAGGGAGAAATAATGGCTGCCAAATTAATAAGCGTTTCTTTGGGAAAAATTTAAATCTTGTATTAGGTGATGAAGATAATAGAGGGTATTGAATCTTGATTCTTGACATCTAGAGAGAACCCTACAGCCTAACACAATCCAATGGAATTGACCAAAAAACCCAAATAGAGTCAACCCTACTATAGGAGGAAGGGCCTGCAGTAAGAACTTACCATTTTGCAAGAGGCGAGGCGAGAATTCTATTACGCAAGGGCGGGGGCGAGAATGCGAGGAAAATTTTGTTCTACAAAATTTTGAGGCCGAATGTTGTTAAAGCGAAGTGGAGGGCGAATGCGCGCGTGATATCAGACGCTAATGTAGCTATTGCGACGGATACGAAACAATAAAATCATTTTTATGTAGCACACATATAAGTTTCGTATTTTTATGTGGCATGCATATAAGTGTCGTTATACCGACGGCGGAAAAAGCGTCGCTACTGCGACGGGTGCCTCCAAACGTTGCAACTGCGACACCTAGACATTGTGTCGCACTTGCGACGTTTGGAGGCAGTCTTCGCAATAGCGATGTTTTGGGCCATAGTGTCGCAATTGCGACGTCTTCCTCAAAACGTCGCAATTGCGACACGTTTCTAAGTGTCGGTATTGTGACACTTTTCTATAAACATCGGTATAGTGATGGTTTCGGGCGGGATGGAAAAAATTTGGGGAAATTTCCGACATTTGGTCAAAAGCGTCGGAACCAAGTGTCGGAATTTCCGCCAAATGTAGTAGTGATAATACATACATATTCCGTGGAGCCCACTTGTTAATGCATTTCTTCAATCGACGGTTAATAACATATCGCACAACCAACATTGATCTGACAGATATCGCTCGGCAAAGATGCACGGATGATAACGCGCGATGGCGCGCAATGAGAGTGGTTTTGCAGATTCGTTCAGGGATGCGTGTCGCCTGTCCTATGGAATCGCTCCAATTTCATAAATACCGCTTGCCCAACGAAAGCGGTGTGATGAAAACCGGAAACCCCCTTCACTGTTCATTCCGCTCGTGGTTCCTCTCCTTCGCTCAAGGTTCTGCCTTCCGAGTTCTGTCTTCCGCGTTCTGACTTCCGTGATCCGGTTTCATCTAGTACAAGGTTCCGCTCCCTTTTGGCTCAGGGTTTCGTTCAATGCTTCAACGTTTTATTGTAATTAACTCTGTCTACGACTGTACACTGAACCACTCCAATTCACGACTCTCCTCTTGAATTACTTCTGGTTGACACCATTTATGAAGTTGCCTTTCTGTTTTGTTTTATTCTTGACTCACCTTATCACTCCACCATTCGATCGCCCATCGTGCCCATTCGTCAGTCCTCCATACGATATCTACAATGATATCTCGAGGAGCTATCCCCAAAACTCACAGCTCTTACGAATTCCTCACTCTCAGATTCTCGCCCTTACATACTGAAGGCAATTCAAACCCACATTTTGTTCAATCAATTTGATTCGAACTTTTTCGGCGCTTCTATGGTACGCTGTCCCTTTGATTCTCAGTTAGAGACTGCCCAATCCTTTGATACAATGCGCTCCTTTGGCTCTTCAATCCACTGACTCATCGTGATCTTTGATTCACGAGTTTGATTTTCGAACTGTGCCTTTGCTCATTATTAGTTTCTTCGACCACTTCATGGTTTCCTTGCCATTTAAGCAATGCTCCAACTCATCCCCAAGCATATTAAGTCTTTACCACAGGGTTTTAGTCTTCAATCAAAGTCTATGCCATACAAACTCAATTAATGAATAATTGCTCAATAATTCATTTGCAAACTGTATTAGACCCCTAATTCATAAATAAACCTTTGTATTACACTCCTTCAGGCCCTTTCAACTCCACTGCTCTGTCTCTAATTCCTCTGTTGCTTCTGCTTCAATTCCTCTGTTTCTTCTGTTGCCTCTGCTACCTCTCCGTCTCTTTTGCCTTATGGATAGTTTAGGTGCTGCTCCTATTTTTACCTTTGCCATCAATGCCAACATTTCCAACACTCTCTATTCATCAAATTAATGCAAGCATGAAAGGGGGATTTTAGCATATTAATTTCCACATGAAAAATATTGTGTGCATGTGTGTTATTTCTCATTGCATGTTTGTGATTGACGTTCTAAATTGTGAACTGAATTTCGCAGAGTAGTAGAGTAGGATTGTGTCTTGTGATTTAGATTAAAATTTCATGAGAAGTTACAATTCTACACCATAATTTCTACATGGTATCAGAGAAGGATTCACATTAGACCAAGAATCTCGAAGTTCTTTCCTAGGAAGATCGAATTTGCAATTCATTGTAGCAGGATTTCCATAGATTTGGGAAGATGAACTTCAATGAGATGAGACTATAGTATGCCTTGGAAGGAAGCTCTAATTTCATTGCATTGAAGGATCACATGGAGGCAGTGTTAGATGAAAATGGATTTTTGGAATATGTCAAGACCAAAATTCGAAAAATAGAATCATTAGATGCCCAGAACCTAACTCAGTGGAATAAACATGTAGCTAAGGCGAGGAGAATAATCTTGGAGTTAGTGTGAGACAACATTGTCCCAAATATCCATGGGAAATAAACTCCTTTGGCAGTGTGGAAAGCACTGACATAATTTTTTGAGAATAGTAGTGACCACGGGAAGCTGGCACTCAAGGATAAACTTTGAAATGTCAAGATGCAAAAGAATGAAATTATTTCATAGTACTTGAGAAGATTCGCACAATTTTGTGATGAACTTGGTAGGGTCGATGTAAATTTTGCAGAAGATGACTTGGTAAGACTAGCTCTTCTAGGCTTTCCCAAAATTTGGCATAGCTACCAATATTCGGTGAACATGAGGAAGAAATTACCGAGTTGGGAATGCTTATGGTTTGATTTGGTACAAGAGGAAACAAGTCAGAACATCGGAGATGGGACTTAGGGCGAGGATGAAAAAAAATTTACATTGGTTGGAAATGGAAAGAATGGAAAAGGGAAGAAATCTCAAACCAAAACAGAATCTAGCCAAGGGGGGAAAAAGAAAGACTTGTCCAAAATTAAATGCCTCAATTGTCATGAATTCGGGCATTATTCCATGAAGTGTACACACAAAAAGTCGAGCAAGAAGACCACAGGAGGAGTAGCAAGTGAAGCTTTGGCTTCACAGTTCGAGCTTGAATTCGCCCTTATCGCATGCATGGAAAGCATAGTGATGGGGAGCATGTGGTACTTGGACTCAGGTGCCTTGTTCCACATGAAAGGGTGTATAGAGTTTTTCAATGACCTGGAAAAGAAATATATCCAGATGCACATCAAGTTGGGTTATGACGGAAGGTACATCGTGAATGGGATTGGTACAGTTACCTTTCAGAGGGACTCGAGATCCCCTCTTAGACTCAAGGATGCCATGTTCATTCCAGGCCTAAATAAAATCTCATATTTGTTGTAGTTTTGGAAGCTTGTGGGAATTATGTGATCTTCAGAAAATGGAAAGAATTCCTGAGACACACAGCCACAGGACAAGTGAAGAAGATCGAGGTTCATGTGAAGAACCTATATAAGCTAGATGTGGAATACTCTATTGCATTAAGCAGTAAGGCGAAGAAATTGCAAAGCATCGATGTCAGTGAACTTTGGCATAGAATAATTAGTCATTTTCATCATGTCGCCTTGAATATTATGCAGCAAATAACCATATTCCTCCCTAAAGGATCACTTGAACAACAAGATGTTTGAAAATTATATAACTTGGGGAAGTATGAAAAATCAACATTCCATGATCGGGACAACAAAGAACATGCAGTCTTGGAAAGGATCCACCCTGATGTTCGTGGACCTTTCTCAACATCCTCCACTACCAAACACAAATATTTTGTCATTTTCATTGATGACTTCTCAAAGAAGTGTTGGATCTTCTTCATGCAAAAGAAATATGATACATTCTCCAAGTTCGTATAATTCAAGGCACTGTTCAAGAAAGATATTGGAAACAAAGTGAAGGCTCTCAGGAGTGATAATGGAGGTGAGTACATTTCTAATGAATTCAAAAATGTATATGTGAAAGAAGGCATTCAAATAGAGATGACACTACCTCAAAACAGACAATATAATGGGGTGGCAGAGATAAATAATTGTAGCATTTTTGGAGTTGTGAGGGCTATGTTGCATGAAAAAAGCCTACCATTTCATTTTTTGGAAAATGCATGTAACACAAAAATCTACTTGCTAAACTGTATTCCTCATTGGATTCTTGGTATGATTACACCGGAGGAAGATTTCTTAGGGAGAAATTTGGATGTGTTTCAATTCAACATTTTTGGAGCCTCTATTTACTGCCATGTCTCCAAAGAATCAAGGAAGAAGCTTGATTCGACAACAAAGTTGGAGGTGTGTGTGGGTTACACAGAAAATCCTCAAAACTATTGTGTGTACTTACCTTCTCTCATAATGATATTTGTGCGAACGGATGTAAAGTTTTATGAGGAGAAAGTGATGCATTTCTCTCCTAATAGGGAGCTTCAGATCCCACCAGAAGAGGAGATTTTAGCTCCAAAGCAGAAGCCTCAGGAATTTGTGGAGTAACCACAAATTTAGGAGCAGATAGGAGGCAAAGTGGAGACATCCACTCAAGAAAAATCATTCAGGGTAGGCAGAAAAAGAGCTAGGGGAGTTGATATACTTATGCAGGATGCGAGGGAGAATGTGGGAGCTCCTTCAAATTTGTGCAAGCAGAGAAGGTCACTTGAGAGGTACACTGGATACATGGATTTAATGACTGATCTTGTAGAGACTTAGAAATCCTCTTTCAAGGAAGCAGTAGAGAAACCAGTTTGGGATGATGCAATGGTGGAGGTATACAAATCAATTATAAATAACAGTTTGTGGGAAGTGGTCTCAAGACCAACAGATAAATCAACTGTGGGTTCGATATTGATCTTCAAGGTTAAGAATGCGGTAGAAAGAAGCATAGAGAAGTATAAGGCCAGATTTGTAGCCAACAAATACTCTCGAGTTGATGGAATTGGCTATGAGGGGACATTTGCTCCTATAGCAAGGTACTCATCCATTAAACCAATTATTGCACTAGTTTCGCATATGGGATGGAAAAACAACTAGATGGATGTAAAAACAACATTTCTCAGTGGGGATATTAAGGAGGAGGTGTACATTGAGAAACCAGAAGGTTTTGAGACATTTTATCAGGAGTCTCATGTGTGCAAACTCAAGAGAGTGTTGTACGATATCAAACAAGCACTTTGTGCTTGGTAGACCAAGATCGATAGTTATCTCATTGGTTTGGGCTTCACCAAAAGTGAAGTGGATGAAAACCTCTATCACATCTTGGTAGAAGGTAAATTTATTTTTATTGTCTTAAATGTTGATTATTTGATTTTAAATGGTGATGATAAATTGATCAGATCTTTCAAGGAGAACCTTGCAAGGGAATTTGAAATGAAGGACATGGGTCTCATGCACTACTTCCTTGGGTTTGGAGTATGGAAAGGTGATGAGGAACTATTTGTGTCTCAAGGAAAGTATGCTCATGAGATACTACAGATTTCTACATGGAAATTTTTAAACCCATGGAGACATCTCTAGCAACCAACTGGAGGAAGGAGGATTCTACTTCAGGTGAAGAAGTGGATGCTACCATTTATCAGCAGCTAGTGGGTTCACTGATTTATCTTGTGAACACACGACCAGATATGTGTTATGCATTCAACCAGCTAAGCAAAGTTATGGTTAGGCCGACCAAATTATATTGGAAGGTAGCTAAGCATGTTTTATGGTACCTCATAGCTATAACCCAGATTGGACTATGGTACAGACATACAAAGGGAGCCAAGTTGTGTGTCTTCACAGATGCATACTAGACAGGGATTCCATCAAACTGAAAGAGTTCGTCAGGTGAAATTTTCACTGCTAGGTCCACAATGGTTTCCTAGTACAATAGGAAGCAAAGATTTGAGGCGCTCATCTCGGTAGAAGCATAATACATGGCTACAAGTCAAGCAAGATGTGAGGCGATCTGGATGAGAAAGATACTTGTGGGATTGTTTGGTCAAATGATGGATCCAACTATGATATATTGTCATAATCATAGTTGCATCAAACTCTCTGAGAATATTTTATTTCACGATCGATCCAACCATATAGATATCTGGTATCACCATTTGCAAGACTATGTGTAGAGGCAGATAAGGTTGCTACAATACATTATGACAAAGGAAAAATATGCTGACATTTTGACAAAGAATTTTTCAAGAGGGAAGTTCGAGTTCCATGGGTGTAGGATAGGGGTGGTTGATAATCCCTTTCTTGCTGAGAGGAAGTGTCAAAAAATGCAGCAATAAAGTCTCAATTTGATATTGCCTTAGTGAAATTGAGAAATTTTGAATTTCCACATCGAAAGACAACTTCGATGCATTTACTATTGTGTGACATAGCTCTTGTCACTCAGTCAGCTCAGTAAATTCGACTTATAGGAGTTACAGTTTAGTTAAGCGTGTGTGATCGTTAATTTGTAGCAATCATAGTCAGTTAATTCAAGTTATTTTTAGTTAAACTAGTTCTAATTATTGGAGGAACTAGTGGAAAGTCAGTTGTGTAATGTGAAACCAGTCTAAGTCAGTGATCATCCAATTAATTGATCAATCAACCCAAAATAGATAGTGCATGCATATAATTTGAGTTCCCCAACTGTGGTGGAGATTCCAAGATAGCGTAACATCAGTTGTAGACTAATCTTGAGTGTACAGGTGTTGCATGCAGTGAGATGATCAGCCTTGGGAACTGCGCTATAATTTTGGAGGAAATTCCTAAATAATAAGGGCCTAATTTCCAAAGGAATTTTTCAAGAAAATAGGGGCTCAAGCAAAGGCGTAAAGTGACCAAGTTTGGGTCAGAGCTTCTTAGTGAGCAGAGAGATAGGTTATTCACTCGCAGGTTGAGCTCAGATTGAGCTAGCAATTGTAGTACATCTCTATTCATCATATTAATGCAAACAGGAAAAGGGGTTTTAGCAGATTGTTTTTGTTAAAATTGGAAACTAGGTCCAAATTCCACTTTTTTCAAATCCTATGAGGAAGATAATTGTAGCATTAAATTCCTCTCATCGAGAGGACCAAAATCGATCTAAAGATCGTTAAATTTTGACAAGGAAAATATTTGTTTGTTCAAAAATAAATTCTATAGGTCATGATTTTGTTTAGGCGGGAAAATTTGAAATTCAAATTTTGCCTCCAATTGTCAAGGTAAAAATATTATATATATATTGGCATCCCTCATCCTCAAAAGATCATCTGGAAAACAAGTGTGTTCATATCTTGGGAAAACACAACTTAGAGGCAAGGAGGACATATTGTTTGGATCTGCTCTTCAGGCACATTCACCTCCCACCAGTCTGAGTTAGACGCAGTTAGTTGTCGCAGGCTTGAGTGATATTCTAGGTGACGCTTCTGGTATGGTTTCTAGGTTGGCATCTATCCAAAAGTCCAAGCATATAAGATAGAATACCTTAGAGATCTAGCCATGCCCTTTAGATCCCTAGCGAAGTTGAGAAAAATATTTGTTTGGCTCTTTTTTCTTATGATTGTGTAGGCCGAGTTTGGGAGGACCTCACAGCGTTCAAGAGAAGCATTATGGGAAGATTTTCCTGCTATTTATGTGGTTTTATTCTCTATGACAGGAGCTGTTGTAAATCTGGTTTGGTACAGGTAAGGATGAGCCCTATTAGGTGCAGATTTGAGTATAGTTTGAGTGTTGGAGCAAAGCCTAAGATAGGGACCAAGACCCTCTCTATACAACGCAGTATTCAAGGCCTAAAAGAGGAAGATTAGTGCATAAATTGAAGAAGTTTCAAGGCATGGATTGAAGACGGCCACAGGTTCCGGAAGCCCTAATCAGAGGGGCTGCAAAAGTCAGAAGTATGCATAGGGTTGAGACCAAGAGAAGCAGAAGGAGTTAGCTTTGACCTTTGGTTGGAATAAAAGTTTGAAGTGCAGACTTGACTGGGTAATATTCTTTGTATCTTGACAACGGTACTTGCAAGTCAATCTACATTCCTTATTGTACTTTCTATCTCTCTATTGAACATTTTAATAGAATAATAAGAAGAATTTTTCAAGGGTTTTCCCATCATGGAGTTTTTCCCTAGATTGTGCCATATCCTCATGTTCTTCGCTTGTCTTCTGCATTTAGCACTAATTTTCTTTCAATAAGTTACTATCATATCTTAATGGTGAATGCGATTCTAATGGATTAATGGAATTAATTATGGGCTATTGAAGTGATTGTCTTAAGCAAAGAACATGTTAACTCAAATTAACATGGTATCAAAGCTCAGGTTAAAGACAAGCCCAAGATGGAATAAAAGGAACATGTTCCTGAAAAGAAATATTTAGAACAATATTTAGAAGAGATCTTGTTTCACCTAAAGGTTTTGTCCATTTACATGGTAAGTGCACCTCCTCTTCTTAAGGGAAGAAAAATGAGACTGCCTCTAATGCAACGACGAAGTCATAAGTCCTTATAATGAATTCTAGACAGCAGTTCTTCCATTTGTTGTTGGTACCTCTGTTTCTTTTATGGATGAATATTTTTAAAAATATGTTTGATTTCGAGTTGCAAACCTTGAAAAACCGTATGGAGGATAAACTATTTTATTTACTATGATGATGATGATTAGAACTTGAAGTTTTGAAGCAATCTCAGTGAAACTGCATGGCACATATGACATGGCTCATGTTTGGGCTTGTGGTTTGATTCTAATCTATGAAGAAGTCGGTGGTTTATTTCTTTGCAATTACAATGATGTGCCTATGTGGATATTGTTAGGTAAATTGACTTGGGGTTAGAGTCAAGGTTAACCAAGTTAAACAATGGGTAATTTTGGGGCACATGGTATTTTGCACCCATGGTTTTTTGGCTCATGGTACTGCATGTAATGTAGCATATAAAAGGCTGGGAAGACTTCATTGTAAGACGAGGCCTGGATGTGAGCGGTGAAGGCTCACTTGGCTGGATTGGCCAAGGCTAATGAAATTTCATTAGGATGGGTTTTCCTTAGAGTTTGGGGTTTTCCCAGTTAAATATTTTGAACATTTTTTATATGTTTTGTTGTTGGTCATTTTATATTTGTTCCTTTCGGTAATTATTTATATTCTCTGGTAAATTATTTATTCATTTGGTATTAGAGCCATTTTGGCTTCAGAGGGACGTTTTTGTAGCCAAGGGTTTTATTGTCATGTGAATGGAGATATGATTTGTTGCACTGATGCAGATCTCAATCTGGAACTTAAGGGTTAGAAGAGCTAGAAAATGTCTCCAATAGCCGATAAAAGGTAGCATGAATAATGGAAGTTTTCAAATGGGAGGAAATTGAAGCCACCACAGTGCACAACTTAAAAGGCATGAGGAGAGGAGTCGCCATGTGGTAAGAGAGAGGGAAGTTGTTTCTCATGCCAGACAAAGACCCGGCCTCAAAGAACGAATCGAGCATGGAAAAACGAGCAGGATCTCATGGAAGAAGTCGACGGTCACATAATTAGAAAGGTCATTCTATGGGTCTTGGCATGGGGAAGAGCGGCTATGCCAAGATGCTCATGGCCTTAGGTGCGGGTTGGAGTGTGTCAAACGAGCAGAGCCAAAGCACCTTGCAAGAAGTGATACGTGGATAGGAAGAGAAGCACAATCTATGAGAGGAAAGTTTTGATGAATATAAATCCAAGCACTTTCGGTCCTTCATCGAGAAAATGCGTGGGGAAATTTCCAGATCTGCTAGAAAAATGGTGTGTCGGATGTAAAATGCATAAGAAAAATTTGAGGCAATGGACTCCTCTATGGTGGAGGATTGGAATCGATTGCGTGGGAGTGTAGCAATAGCATCGGGATGAGATTCAATGACCCAAAAATGCAGATGAAACATTTTCTCTTCAAAGTGGTTGCATGGATTTGACGATAATCCCATGATTTTTTTATTCAGATGTGTGTATTGAGGATTGTTGTGTCATGTCAGGAAGTCAAATGTTCAGTCGAATTTAGGATGTTCGAGCAGAAGATATCGAAGCCATTTTCTTTCTCATGGACACAAGAAGGAATTGGAGTCTACAGGAAGAGCAAAGTTGGAGAGCTTTGAAAGGCAGCAAGTTACTATTTTGTGGTGCAATGCAATGGGACTTGGGCGACCAGAGTACCGGGAACATAAAAAGCGATATAAATCTCATATCTTCCACATGGGAATCAACATATGATTTGCAGCTTTTGGTTATGCATCAAGTCATTATTTTGTTCTAGATTTTTATGGTCGTTGTTACCCTTTGAAGGAGCGCAATGCTATAGTGGCAGGTGTCGACAAAAATCCTTATTATGAATTGAATTTGACAAGGAGATCATTTTTTATAAGGGAGGAGATCATTGGGCATAGAATATGTCAAGAGAGGATACGCTAGAAAAGCAACAAAGAAAAAAAAATGGAGTTAAATTTTATTACATGTAAATGGGCATATTGTTATAAGACTTGGTAAGGCATGTGTACCCCTGGGTAATCACTGGTAAAGTCTCAATTAGACCTAGCTGATAGGGGGATGTCAAGTTAACAGATACCTAGGTAAAAAATTTGAGGGGTGTAAGGGCCAAAGTGAGTGGGGCTCACTCACTCGGCAAGGTTGGCTGGATTTATTCAAGGAACCCCAAGTCAAGTTTAATGGGGAATGTTAGGTAAATTGACTTGGGGTTAGAGTCAAGGTTGACCAGGTTAAACAATGGGTAGTTTTTGGGCACATGGTATTGTGCACCCATGGTTTTAGGCTCATGATATTGCATGTAATGGAGCCTATAAAAGGCTGGGAAGACTTCATTGTAAGACAAGGCCTGGATGTGAGCGGTGAAGGCTCACTTGGCTAGATTGGCCAAGGCTAGCGAAATTCCATTAGGATGGGTTTTCCCTGAAGTTTTGGGTTTTTCCCAATTAAATATTTTGAGCATTGTTTATATGGTTTGTTGCTGTTCATTTTATATTTTTTCCTCTCGGTAATTATTTATATTATCTGGTAAATTATATCTTCAGATATAATGAGAGATGTTGTTGTTCTGATTACATATATCTGTTGCGATGTTGGCATTGCATTTCTTCCCAAACAGTCACACCTATTCACAATAGGTCATATGCATCACTAAAGGGTAAATATTTCTTCAGTTTTCTTTTATGGCAAGAATCAGAAACAGGGAGAAAAGCAGATCTTCCCAAAATTATGGAGATACATAAAGAAATTGTTTTTTTCAGAATGAGAACTTTGCTTGATCAAAGCAGAAAGGGCTACATCCAGAGCTAAGGGAATAATGAACAATGTAACACAGATGGTAAATGATAATTTATATGCAATCAATTTAATTGCAGATTGTAGTCCTGGCCAATTACCCAGAGTAAAGGAAACTGATCTTAGATGGAAACAAGAGATCATTAATAAAAATCAGAAAATTGGCCAATTACAGGGAATATCATGGGATTCAATGTGGACTTATCTCATCAAGCCACATAGTCAACAAATAGCAATTAAATTTCTCTCAAATGCTATTGATTGCATCATTCCCGAGTTTTCCGATGCCACATATACAGGGCGGTTGCATTCGAAGGCTAGTCATCCTAAAGAAGTAAAGGAGATGCTCAAAATTTTCCACCTTTGTACATTCACCTCAACTAATGATCAATGAGTCGGTTTTCATCAAGCTTACATTTCTATTTTAGATATGTTTTTAATTTAGATAGATTGTAGGAATAGTTTTAGTTATTTTTGTTAGGTACCTATTTAAACCCCTTTCATGCATTTAGAAAGGGGTCTTGAATTTGTAATATTTAAACTTGGAGATTACATTTCTGTACTCCGTTGACTCCTATATTTTTATGAAGGATCACATCTGGTGATTCTCTACGAAATTATCTTACAAGAATTGTATTTCTGTATCTTGGAGTTGATTTTACATTGAAGTTGCTGGATTTGGATATCAGATTTCATTAGAAAGTATCGAGATGGATATGGTATTTCTATCTATTCAATGTTAGTTTCTTTTGTTATGTGATATTCTATTTTAAATTTCTATCATTTATGTGTAATTGTTTCACAATATTTCTTTATACATATCATTTCTGAGTGTGTTAGAAATATTTATCTTTTATAGTATATGCAAGCGATATATTATGATGAATACAATATGTCATTATAACTCTGTTTAATTTCTTAAACAGAGTTATCTTTATTTGTTACTGCACATTTCAATTAAACTGTAATACATTTTCATGGTTATTGGTTAATTGAAACAATTTAAAGTTGTATTCACATTTGATGCCCGGGTTAGTTTTAGATTTATTTCATCTATATTTAAGTTAGATTAGATAGTTTTATTTTAATTATTTGTTCCCATTTTCCCCCATCCAATCATTCCATTACCAACCCATTTACTTCATTAGGAAACTGGTCCTATAAATCTAGTCAGAGCCACCACACCAAACGGAAAAGGAGTTGTCCTAAGGTCCTGACCGAGTGGTTATCCCCCAATGTTTGAAGCAGCGATTTTCGAGGCTTCAACATTTTTGGCACTAGAAGGAGGGCCCTAAGCTATGAATGGCAGATAAATATAAATCCAAAAGCCATTCTAAGAGCACATCACCCTCATCACCTTCAATTTCTTCCACATCTCAAATCACAAGAGAATAAATTAAGAAAATTATTCAAACACCCACTACCAAAGTTTCAGATCACTCAGATAATCCAACCCCTGAATCCCCCGAAGTCGAAGCCTTAGTTCATAAACTTCAAGGATTCTCATTATCATTAGAAGAATCGGAATTATCTGAAGGTAGTGTCACCTCTCAGTTTTTTTCTTCTAGACCTCTTACTAGGTCACAAAGTGAAAAACTTGGAATTTCCCCAAAAGAATTTCCTATACCTAGTAGAGTCAAAACAAGAAAAACTCCATCGGAAACATAGAGTGGTACAAGTTCTTCATCGCATATTCAATTATTTGTTTCGAAGCTCTAAATTAGGAAATTACAGTAGTCTCATCTACATCTGCTCAATATTCCTCTACTCAAACTTCATCTGCTCAATCTTCATCTACTCAAACTACATCTACTCAAACATTAATTGTCTCTTCTGGTACTTCAACAGTTACTACTCATATACTAGTTATCCTATCTAGTTAATCTACTGTCGTCACAAGAATGGCACAACCAGTACAAAGACCATGGACCAGACCAGGAGTTGTGAATATCGCTGCACCTTTGCATGATCTACCTGTTCATCCAAAAAAATGGCTCCCAAACTTTAGTCCAGATACTGGTATACAAGCAGAAGAACATATCAATAACTTTATGCTTGCTGTAAATTTAAATCAAGTAGTGCATGAAGATGGTGTAGTTCGATTATTTCCCTATACTTTGCAAGGAACAGCAGGATCCTGGTACTTTTCCTTACCTTCTGATTCTATCACAGATTGGGATATGTTTGAAGAGAAATTTTTAACTAAATATGGAGATGATATATCAGTTGCTACCCTAATTAACGATCTCTCCGATTTAAAGACTCGGCCCAAGGAACCCATTAAATATTTTAATTCTCGATTCAATAAACTCTTGAATAAGATCCCTGCAACATCTAAGCCTAGTGAACAAGTTAGAAGTGAATGGTACATTAATGCTTTGCCCTCAAACATAGCAATTTTTGTAGATAGAGCTGCAAAACTGACTTTAGCTGAGAATATGAAAGAAGCTATTTCAGTTGAAAAACGAATGATTTCTCTAGATAAGAAAAACGCTATTGAGGAAAATAAATCAAAGAAAGTCACTTTTAAAGATGATTCCAAGAAAAAGACACCAAGAGATCCATATGACATGGAAGGTTTACAAAAAGTCCTTAAAACCATGTCTAATGAGATGGTTGAAATTAAAAAGCAAGTAGCAGAGACTTCTACAAAAAGACCATTTAGAAATTTCAAGAGAAATCAAACTGAATCAAAACCTCCCAATGCAATTTCTAATGCAGAATCAGAAGATGAAGAAGAAGAAGAAACTCCTCTAATGTCAAATGAAGAAGATGAAAGGGAATAGGTAGTTGAACTAAATGGAATGTGGGATTTCATTCTCCCTAATTCAGATAGTGAGATGGAACAAGAAACTATGCCTGTGAGTACAAGGAGAAAATCTACATCGGAACCTGTTCAAACTGTTCCGAAGAAGAAAAATATAACTCCGAGTACTAAAGAAAAAATCTCTACAAAAAGAGCTTCTCCCTTACCCACTCAGAACCAGCCATCATCTCCCAATCGTCCCACATCATCATCCAAAACTCTAGTGGTATCAGATACGATGGATTATAATATTATTGAGGATATGAAAAATACTAGAGCAAACATCTCATTACATGAACTCAGTAAACTTAAACATCAACAAAAAATGCTATTAAAAGAGTTAAATGCTACACCTGTTGCTCCTCTACCAAGTGGTGTAGTAGCTAAAGCAGCTAAGGGGACTGGTAAGCCACCAGATAAAGTAGATGCAGCTGATACTGTTCTTATTGGAGAAAGATCAAATTCTCAGACACCTCCATTTCTCTTGACTTATGAAATCTACAATAAGAATTTGCACAATTGTTTAATTGATTCTGGAGCATCCTCTAATATAATTCCTTCTTCAGTCTGTGCTAAATTGAATATTGAACCACAAAAGTCTATTTTTCATATTGTACAATTGGATCGCTCTAAAGTTCAAGTTGTTGGAGAAATAAATTCAGTTACTATCAGACTAGCTTCTGATCCTAGGATTGTCCAAAGAATTGATATTCTAATTGCTGATATTCCAGAATTCTATGGGTTGGTCTTAAGCAGGGACTAGTCTGCGAAACTTAATGGTTATATCTCAACTGATTATTCACATATGTGGCTTCCCTACGAAGGGAAACCCAACCAAATCAAAGTCGAACGAGAAAAACATATGATGCACACTGTAACTGAATTTGAATAGCCTAATGAACCTGTAGCTTTCAACAATAATATTTTGGGAGGTTATTTCGCCGAGTCTTTTCTTGGAAATTTTACTGCACCACAATCACCATTCTCTGTAAATACTTTTGTTTCTAAAATTGAAAAATTTTCGCAATCTGATTCTTCTATAATTGTAAATATTTATGATTCTTTTGTAGATAAACCTGTAGATAGAACTTTATTTTGGTCATTATATTTTGATGGATCAAAATCTAGTGATGGAGCAGGAGAAGGATGCATCCTAATTGATCCAGAAGGAGAGAAAACCATGCTATCATGTAGATTAGAATTTGAGTGCACTAATAATATTGCAGAATATGAAGCCTTGATTCAAGGGCTTTATAAAGCCATAGGGTTAAATGTAAAATACTTGAAAGTATATGGAGATTCTGAAATTGTCATAAGACAAGTGAGGAATACCATCCATTGTCTTTCAGGACATCTTAAACATTATCAAACCCTAGTACAAGACCTTACCACTCAATTTCTAGCATTTAATATCTCTTCTATTCCCAGAAATCAAAACACATCAGCTGACTTGTTAGCTAATGTTGCGTCCAAACTCCTTCCTGCTGAAGATTGCAGTCCTGATAGATTTTCAGTAGAGTTGATTTTTTTCCCATCTGTCCCAGACAATATTACTAACTGGAGAGTATTCTACCATGATCAAGATATTTTGAATTTCTTAACTTCTGAGAAATCATATGATGAACAAATTATTGATGAAGATGATCATGATCTGCAAATTACTTCAAGAAATAATGAAAATCAGATTCCTAAATATGTTGTTAAACTTGAGGATCTTTATGATATTAAAGACAGATTCAAGAAAGTTACTAATGCTAAAATTCAAAGTTCAACTTTGAAGTTTGAATTAGTCAATCTTGGCTCTGATTCTAAACCTCAGAATGTTAATCTAGGTCTCAATTTAACTCCAGAAGAATGATATGCTTTTATTAAACTTCTGAGTAAATATAAAAATGTCTTCGCTTGGAGTTATGAGGATTTAAAGACTTATGATACTTCTGTAATTCAACACACAATTCCAATGCTATCTGATGTTAAGCCTATGCAATAGAAGTTAAGAAAGATTCATCCAAATCTTGAGGATCAAATCAAAACAGAATTCAATAAACTTTTAAAAGCCAAAATCATTTTTCCTATAAGGCATTCCAACTAGGTTTCCAACATGGTACCTGTCAGGGAGAAAAATGGCGATATTAAAATCTATATTGATTTCAAGAATTTAAACAAGGCATGTCAAAAAGACAATTTCCCATTACCAACCATGGAGCAAATTCTCCAAAAGGTAGTTGGTTCTGAACTCATGTCCTTCCTTGATGGATTTTCAGGGTATAATCAAATTCTAGTACATCCAGATGATAGGTTGAAAACCACTTTCAGAACCAAATGGGGAACCTATGCTTATCAGAAAATGCCTTTTGGTTTAGTACATGCAGGAGCTACTTTCTAGAGAGCTATGGACATAGCATTTAAGGGTCTGATTAATAGATTAGTTGTTATTTATCTTGATGACATAACAGTTTATTCAAATAAGAGATCCAATCATCTACAAGATCTCAAACAAATATTTGAAAGATGTAGAAGATTTGATATTTCATTAAACCTAAAGAAATATTTCTTTTCTCTCGATCAAGGAAAACTCTTAGGGTTTGTTGTGTCAAAAGATGGTATATATATCGATCCTGACAGAGTTAAAGAAATTTCTGATATTTCTTTACCTCACGATAAAAAGTCCATGCAATCATTTCTAGGTCAGATTAATTTTGTAAAAAGATTCATTCCAGATTTTTCTCAAATTGTTTTGCCTATGCAGAATATGATTAGGAAAAATTAGGTATTCAAATGGGGATATAAAGAAAAAGAAACCTTTGATGCAATCAAGAAGGCAATCATTAATGCACTTGCATTGAATACTCCCAATTTTTCCAAAGATTTTATTATGTATACTTTGGAAACCGAAACATCTTATGTTGTTGTTTTAACACAGCTCAATGATCAACAAATCGAAGCACCCATTTCTTTCTTTAGCTAAAATCTGCAAGGAGCTGAGCTGAATTATTCTGATGTTGAAAAACAAGCTTTCACTATATTTAGGTCAATCAAACATTTTAGGCCTTTTCTCTTAAAAACACACACAAAGGTTATTGTTCCTTTCTCTGCAGTAAGACAATTACTAATTCAAAGAGAAGTAGGAGAAAAAAAGGCTAATTGGGTGACAGCTTTACAAGAATATGATATTGGCATTAAACCAACAAATATTGTTAGAGGACAAGGTTTTTGCAGATTATTAGCAGGAGCTCATAATATACCAGAAAATCAAGATCTATAGAATGTTGTTCAATTAAGTCAGATAAGTGTTACAGATTCTGAATCTCAGTATGATGATCTGATATTTTACTTGAAAAATGGGTATGCTCCTTCTAATCTCAGCTATAAGAATAAAAGTTCTTTAATATTGAAGGCTACTAAATACAAAATCATTGATGATGTGTTATTTAGAAAAAATTATGATTCAATCCTATTAAGATGTCTTGAAAAGACTGAAGCGAAAAAGGTATTGCAGGAATTACATGATGGACCAGCAAGAGGTAATTTTGGAGGTTATACCACAGCCCACAAAATTATCCATGCTGGGTATTATTGGCCTACCCTTTTTAAAGATACACATGATTATGTGAGAAAATGAAAAAAATTCCAAACTACTAGTGGAAGACAGAGGAAGCCAGCTTTTCCTTTGCAGCCAGTAAACATTGAACAACCATTTGAGAAATGGGGGCTTGATATTATTGGTGAGATTTTTCCTCATTCTTCCAAACAACACAAGTATATTCTCACAGCAACAGATTACTTCACAAAATGGGTAGAAGCAATTCCTCTAAAGGTAGCTAACTCTGATGCAATTATTGATTTCATCGATCAATTCCTCATTACCAGGTTTGGTGTACCTAACGCTCTGGTCTTTGATAATGCATCTTATTTTTCTGGTAATATAATAATGGAATTTGCAATTAAAAGAGATTTTAAATTGAAATATTCAGCAAACTATTATCCACAAGGGAATGGTTTAGCTGAATCCACTAACAAAAATCTCATCAAAATCATTAAAAGGACTATTGATAAAAATCAAAAGAATTGGCACAAATCTTTAATCTTTGCATTATGGGCTGATCGTATTACTCTTACAGCTTCTATTGGAACTTCACCTTTCAATTTAGTTTACGGTAAAGAATCTGTGATACCATCAAATCTAGTTTTTCCATCATTAGCCCTAGTGCAATTCATTGAAGAAAATCCTTCCTCATCTATTCAATTGAGATTTGATCAACTCCTGAAATTAGAAGAGGATAGAGAGAAAGAAAGAAGAATTCATGAAAAACATCAATATCTCGTTAAATCTTCTTTTGATTCAAATTCCACCAGCTCAAAAAATTTGTCAATTGGTGATCTTGTTCTGAAATGGGATAAAGCACATGAAGAAAAATGTAAGCATACCAAATTTCAGAAGATGTGGCTTGGACCATTTCAGATTGCTGAAAAGATAGGCTCATATACATTCATACTTCAATATTTAATAGGAAAGAGAGAATCTCTTCTTGTAAATGAGCTTGTCTTAAATAAATTCTTTTCATAAGGAGGTAACCCCTTCTTACTTGTACATATTCCTTTCTGCAATTTTTATTTATTTTTAAATAAAGGTTGTTAAAACTCTTTGATTGAATTTTTACTATTAGAAAGTTGTCTTCGAAAGAATGTTATAAATACTTAATTTAAGTAAATAAGAATTTTTAGGGAATTGATTACAATTTTAGATAGTTTAAAATAAAATGTTAAAATTTGAAAATTTGTTCAAAACATTTGCATGATCTTTTGAAACTTTGAGGAAAATGTAAATCATTATAATTTTATTAAGCAGAGAAAGGTTATCTTTAAAAATTAAAGACTTTTTCAAGCTTTAGCAAACAAAAAACTCTGAGAATTGTCATCCATTTATTCTTAAGGATACAACTATTTCACCCCATCCATTTCGATTGTGATTTTTTAGAATGTAATTGTAAGAAATTATATGACCAAATTTAGGAGATAAGAGGTCACATCATGAGCCCGCTTACCATGATCATAGGAAGTAATAAAAATTACATTACCAATACTGCATGCCAAAACAAGGTAATGGTTTATAAAATAAGAAAAGGGGTCTCATCACGAGCCAGCTTGTTCAGTTTTATTACAACTAGTGAATGGCATTGTTACTAACTGGCTACCAAACCAGAACGATGGCTCTTAAATTAAGAAAAATAAATAAAAAGACAAAAAATATGAGAAAATATGTCTTATGAATTTATTTTTAAAGAGTCATAATCTTTGTTGGATGGGATAATGAATGGTTGATGGTTAAAAGGTAACCCTGTCGAGACTATGAATGTTTGCTGGCAGCAGAGGCAATACCTATGATAATGGAGTATATTACATAAGCTAAACTTGAGAAAATACACTTACTTTATTATTATCAACTAATCAAAGCTTGAGATAACCCAAAAATGTTTCTTTTATCCTTGAGGAATTAGAAATAAATTGTAAGTGATTTTTATTCTTTTTCACAATTAGATTTTATTTGAATTATCTTAAGTAAAGTTTTCATTATCTTTAGAAATTTTTACTTACTAAAAATATAGTGTTCATTTCATTTTTTCAGAGATAACTGTTTCTTCCAGTGAATCGCCAATTGTTGTATTGTACAACAACCCTCCCCATTTTTAAATTTCAGAATAAATCCCATTTAAAAATAGGTCCTGTTTTATATCTTTATTCCTAAATAGAAATAAAATATTCATTGATAAAAGGATGCATATCACATTTTTATTTCACAAAGTGTACAACCTTTAATAACTTTTCAATCCGATGAGTTATAAAGCCTTTTAAACATATCAAGCATATTATAAAGACTTTTTACTTAATAATAATTTAAAATGAACAGTAATCGCAATCAGAAACTTGGAGAGTTCTTTAAAAGATTTGTTTTTTCTTTGTAAAGTTCCGATGCGATCGCGCTCAATCGCAATCACATTTCAGAAGAGTTTAAAGTATTGTGTTTTTGTATATATGTCCGATGCGATGCGATTCATCACAATCGCATTTTGGAATAAATTAAAACATTGAATTATTTCATTTTAAAACTACGGTGCGACGGATCATCTCTCATCGCAATCGCATTTTCGGAGAAAATATTAAACGGTTCACTTCATTTTAAAATCCCCGATGCGATTATCGCAATCAGAAATCGGCATGAATTATGTTATGTTATTTTGCGCACCTTTGAAGATCTGTGATGCGATTATTACTTCACGTTCATATTCTTTATTCATCGCATTGCAAGGAATTAAAAGGGAATTTTAACATTTATTTCAAATATGTGCCAATCTCTGATTGTACGTTGCCATTAATTGAAAATTAGACAATTGATCATGGTTTATTTTGTTTTGAATGCGTGAATGTGACCCCTTAGAGGGCATTTATGTTATAAACATGGGGATATTAGATAGTAATTAATAAATAGATCCTTGTATAGATGTTCTCATTATTATGTTTTATTTCGGTTGAAGGTTTTCATTCAATTGCAGAACAAAACAATGTCGAATCCTTTCATTAGCAGGACCAGAGAGAACTTGCCCGACACTGAAATGTCGAAGTGATTCAGAAAATCTAAAGCTACCATTGCTGCAAAACCCCTTGTGATTACAATGCCGCCTAAAGAGAAACCAACAAAACTTAAGCTGGTTACAGACACCTCCTGCCAGGGACTTGGGAAAATGTCATGGGAAAAGGTCTACAATCTATTGGAAAAGGAAAACCCTAGAGTTGTGGAAGCTAAGGCCACAGTTCCTGACGAAGCCAACTCAGACTCAGATTCTGAAAGTCCTCTTGGTTCATTGGCAAACTCATTTCTGCACAGAGTTGCTGCTCGGGCAAACATTTTTCCCTATTATGATGTTATTAGATGGGTGCTTGACAATGTAACTATTCAAAACAGAAATTTTGTTTCTATTTCTGGATCAATGTTCGGGTCATTCAAAGCAGAGGATATTAAAGCAATGTACCACCTCCTGAACCCATAAAAGATCTACAACAAGGACTTCCTTAAAGAATTTGTTGTAGAAAATCCAAACCAGTCAGACCCGATTAAAGAATGGAGAAATAACCCTGAAAAACATAAGCATGAGGCATCATGTATGTACTCTGTGGATTCTCTCTCGCCTCCATATTTTTATGCTGCAACAATGATGTGTAGGTTGTTTGGTAATGATAATTCAGCCAGGTTTTCCATTCAAATGGTTCCGTTGATTCATGCTTCTCTTAATTATGAGATAATGGATTGGGTTGTTATCTTGTCTGATAAGATAGCCAATAGAATCCTTGATTATAGGAAAGACAAAAACTCTGAAAATTCCACTCCTTTTTACTTTTGTGCTTACATCCTAGATGCCCTGTGTTTCAATTCAGAATTTCCCCTATTAGGATGGAAATGGACTCCTAAAGAACCTATCCTGATTCATATATATCATAATTTCTTATGGAAGGGGTATTTCAGAAGTCATGTTTACATAGTTTGCCATGGTTTCTTTATTCCGATTTACCAAATCGTTTTTGGTCGATTCCCTCCTAGACTTTATGATAAAGCTAGAGTTGATTTGTCCTCTATTGGAGACTTTTCGGGGAGGAAAAGTTCACTTATGTCAGAATTTTTGGAAGTATTGTAGAGCCACATATCCTTATTTTATATCTTCTAGACAAGCTGTTAGCACAGGAAATTTCTTATCAGATGACAGTAGAAGGTATGTCTAGGACTTTAAAGAGCAGCAAAAAGCTCATGTGTCCTACTTTTCCTTTCAAATGTGGTGACTATACTCTCAGCAATTTTGTCCATGCTCAGAAATAAGTTGTTAAGTTAACTGATCTTAAGCTTTCAACAATTCCTGGAAGGCAATATGATCCCAGGAAGGTGGTGTATGATTTTACTACCTCTGTTTCAATTTCTTGGTTCGAACATGAACTAGATATCTTTGATGATTTATTTGTTTCTGTAGATAATTGTCTCAAACTTTTTATTTGACCAAGTACGAATTTCAGCATGAGGAGATGAATAAATTTTTATTATTTAGAAGTCAGAGGCTACTCATAGTTCCTCTGGATCAGTTGAGGATTTCTACATAGGGATGTGAACCAGAACAGAAAGATACATGAAGTACTTCTGGTAAAGAAGTAATAGGAGTTAATCCTGTTTTGGAGAAGAAAGATGATAGTAGCAAAGATGACACTGGAAAATCAAAAACTGCTGCTAAAATTGTTGTATAGCAGTCTTCAGCTCAAAGAGGAAAAGAGAGCACAGGTACTGATGCCCATGTGCATATTGAGAAAGGAAGCACAGAGAGTAAAAACACTAAACAAGCACCTAAAGATGATATAAAAAATAATGCAGGTTCTCAACTTGGAGGACAAGAAACTACTGAACTTATTGTTTCTCCTCATTTGCTGAGCCAATATGAACAATTTTCCTAGCAAATAGGACAACAAAACATTTCCCAAGTTGATGATTCAAAAGATCAGGATGTAGAAATCATCTCTAAAAACCCCACTAATGAGATTATGTTAAAGATAGAAGAAATTCCTCCTTTAGATATATTTTACAGTCCCAAACATAGGGTTGTGGTGAGAAAACAGAGAAAAAGAAGGAGAGCTGATCAAGATGCATCACAGGGGAAATTTATGAATATTGTTTATAAAAATGCTGAGGTGGATCCATCTGAGGATCTCACCAAATTGTCTCATTATGCAGGTGCTTATAATGCCGCCACTATAGATAAAGCCTCTGAAGTTACACAGTTGATGAAACAAAAGGATTTACAAATGACCATTTTTGAAGAACAAGTTGCAGAAAACCAACAAAAGATCATTCAGTTGGAACAGCGATTACAGGATGAAGAGCTCAAGATTAAACAATTATAAGAGCAGTTAGCTGTTGGAAAAGAAAATATTGATCAGCAGACCCTAGAAAAGAAACAGTTACTTAATCAGGAGATTGCAAAATTACAAACTCTTCTACAAAATGAGCAGACTCTGAAGATTGAACAAGAAAATATGTTTCAATCTAAATTGGACAAGTTCAAGAACTATCGCACTCTGGATCAATTTAAAAATGAAGCTTTGGAGACAAACAAATTATTGTCTCAACAATTAAATGAGTTTTTTCTAAAGATTGTAGAAGCAGAGTCTCTATGTGAGCTAACATCTTCCCTGATAGATGAAGGAATTACTCTTAAGATTGAATTTGATGAAGCTGAAGAAAAGATCTCCAATTTTCGTTTATGGAAAGAATCAGAAAGAGGGAGAAAAGCATATATTCCCAGAATTATGGAGAGACATAAAGAAATTGTTTTTGCAGAATGGGAACATCGCTTGATCAAAGCAGAAAGCGCCATGTCCAGAGTTAAGGGAATAATTAACAATGTAACACATATGGTAAATGATAATTTATATGCAATCAATTTAATTGGAAATTGTAGTCCCGACCAATTACCCAGAGTAAAGGAAACTGATCTTAGATGGAAACAAGAGATCATTAATAAAAATCAGCAAACATGGAATATCATGGGATTCAATGTGGACCTATCTCATCAAGCCACATAGTCAAAAAATAACAATTAAATTTCTCTCAAGTGCCATTGATTGCATCATTCCCGAGTTCTCCGATGCCACATATACAGGGCAGTTGCATTCGAAGCCTATTCATCCTGAAGAAGTAAAGGAGATGCTCAAAATTTGCCACCTTCATACATCCACCTCAACTGATGATCAATGAGTCGGTTTTCATCAAGCTCGAATTTCTGTTTCAGATATTTTTTAATTTAGATAGATTGTAGGAATAGTTTTAGTTATTTTTTGTTAAGTACCTATTTAAACCCCTTTCATGCATTTAGAAAGGGGTCCTGAATTTGTAATATTTTGACTTGGATATTACATTTCTGTACTCCATTGACTCCTCTATTTTTATAAAGGATCACATCTGGTGATTCTCTGTGAAATTATCTTTAAGAATTGCATTTATGTAAATTGGAGTTGATTTTACATTGAAGTTGTTGGATTTGAATATCGGATTGCATTGGGAAATATCGAGATGGATATGGTATTTCTATCTATTCACTATTATTTTCTTTTGTTATGTGATATTCTCTTTTAAATTGCTATTGTTTATGTGTACTTGTTTCACAATATTTCTTTATACATATCATTTCTGAGTGTGTTAGAAATATTTATCTTTTATAGTATATGCAAGCGATATATTATGATGAATACAATATGTTATTATAACTCTGTTTAATTTCTTAAACAGAGTTATCTTTATTTTTTACTGCACATTTCAATCAAACTGTAATACATTTTCATGGTTATTGGTTAATTGAAACAATTTAAAGTTGTATTCACATTTGATGCCTGGGTTAGTTTTAGAGTTATTTCATCTATATTTAAGTTAGATTATATAGTTTTATTTCAGTCATTTAGTCTCATTTTCCCCCATCCAATCATTCCATTACCAACCCATTTACATTATTAGGAAACTGGTCCTATAAATCCAGTCGGAGCCACCACACAAAACGGAAAAGGAGCTTTCCTAAGGTCCCGACCAGGTGGTTATCCCCCGATGTTTGAAGAAGAGATTTTCGAGGCTTTAACACCTTCCAATCATCAATCTAGTAAGATATTTTGTAGAAATATAAAGGGAGCATAATAAATTAAGGTTAAATTTGACATGTATCTCTTAAGGAGGAATATCTTTCTAGAAAAGATGAAGATCTAGAACTATAACTTCTATATGTAGCTCTATGACATCAACATAATTTATATCAGTCTAGCGTTATCACAATCCTGTAGCTATGTTCTTGCTCATAAGATAGATGATAAATTGCATAACTTATCTTTTGAAGGCTGGCCATTAAGAAGAAGTTACTATGATCTTCCTGAAACTGAAATTGCAGCACCTCAAATAAGAAGTGAAACTCTCCTGCAGTCATAGCCGTATAATAAATCTCATGAGAAGATCATGATTGAAATCCAGATGATTCTTCTTAAGAGGGAGTAATAAGTCCCTGGATTTATTCAAATGGTTACGTTCTCAATACTCAAAGGAGCTTCATAGCCATTGATGTTATAAACCTTGATTCCAATAGAAAATTTCTCATGATTCATAAATTGCACGGCTGACAGTATAATCTATGGTAAAAGCACATCTTAGAGTTGTATCTCTTAAGGTCTGCCATTATATCTACAAAGTATTCGATGAGCAGGCTTCCAGATGGTCACTTTTCTCTTTAAGAAGACAAGCTTAGGCTTGTGACCTCCCTATGCAAGATTGAGTAAGAACAGTTAAATATATTCTTCATTCAGAAGCAAAGGACTTCTTAATTGTTGTTTTAGTATGACTAATTACAAATCAATATGTTTAGTAAAATTTTGTGTATGAATATATGTCGTTGGAAAGAGCTACTGATGATTTGGTCCACAAAATCATCATCTAGATGTAGTCTTTATTTTCAGACAGGAACATAGATCTGTGGTTAATATTGAACGTTGAGCTCTCGGAGCTCCTAGGGGGTTGGGGTACTTATTGAACTATGAGTGACCATAGGGTGAATGGTTCACCTTCCCCTAGTGGTGTGTTTTGAACAGGGTAAGTGGTTCACATTCCCCTATGAGTGATGAGATATGCATAGGATGAGTGGATCACCTTCTCCTATGGCATATGAGCAGGATGAGTGGTTCACCTTCTCCTATGGGTACCCTTGTGAGAGATGTTGTTAATTTTGGGAAAATAGGTCCAAATTCCATGTTGCATTGCTCATATGAAGATGGTCACATTTTTTTTGGATATCTCTCAAGATCATCTTGATCGGATGAGAAGAACATTGATTTTGAGTTTATTTTCCACATGTGCAAGGTCGGCCAGATTTATCCCACATGCCTAAGAGATGTGGCACACACCCTCATTGATGAATACAAATTGGAGAGACTTGGAGGTCATTTTCTCATCATCTCATCACACATTCTCTCATTGTGATCTGATTAGTTTGATAGCCTATGGATTCTTTTTTCCCTCACACGTGTGGAGTGAAGATGTTGTTTTCTGCACTGATCTATTTAGGGCTTTCTGTTTTCTGCGCTGATCTGTTTAGGGCTTTCTGTTTTCTGCGCTGATATATTTAGGGCTTTTCTTCTACAGTGTTGACCGTGGTCAACCCTTGGTTGTTTAACCTCAATTTTCTACAGAAATTCCTATTTTAGGAGGTCATACAGCTGGGCACTAAAATCGATGAATTATGGGTTGTCTGACCGAAGCCCTAGTTTGTTGCGTTGACTTTTTTTAAGCTGCATGCGTTGAATTTTATGTGTTGTCCCTAGTTTGACTTGTGTTGACTTGTGAGGAGTTGTATTTGAGGGTTGTGGGTGTGACACATGAAAGTGTTGGCTAACCAAGAAAGACTTTGTTGGTTGAAGCATCATATTGACCGTTGTAACGCCAGAATATCTCATATATTTGCTGGACAAAAGGAATTGTAAATCTGATCTATATTTGGCTTGTCTTCTATTGATCTATTATTGTGTTCTATCATCATTTTACTTTCAAGTTTATGTGATTGCTATTTTGTATTGGACCTAAGAAATATTGAAGTAAAAGTGCATCAAGCATAGAACACCATGGTTATCTAAATTTAACATGGAATCAAAGTTGAGGTGAAGACAAAGTCCAAGAGTCCAAGTTGGTGTTAGAAGTTATTTTTGTAGGAAGAAATCCTATCAAGGACAAATGGCCTCCTCAACCTACAAGGATTTCAAGGCTGATGATAAATTGAAGGATAAGTCTAATTATCATGCATGGAAGATGTCCTTGGATTTCGCACTAGAAGATCAAGATGTCATGGACTATGTACAGGGGAATATTCAAGAGCCTCTATCAAGTGTAGTTGCTGCCACGAAGACGAAGTATATAAAAGGGGAAATCAAATCAAATATGATTATCCGGGATTCTATTCATAAGCACTTGGTTGCTTACATTTCTGAGCTGAAGACATCTAAGGAGATGTATGATAAGATGGTGAGCGTGTTCAGGGCTAGCAATGCTAATCAAATCCTATTATTCAAGAATCAATTAAAGAATATCAAGAAGGGTAAGGATGAATCTATTCAATCCTATTTTATGAGGCTCACTGAAATAAAGAATAACCTCCTACCTATTGGGGAGCAATATCTGATCGAGAGATGGTTCTTATTGCACTTGGAGGTCTCCACTGTGATTGGCATGTATTCAATACCATTATTCTCAATAATAATGTGATTCCTGGTTTTGATGAAATATTAACAAGATGCACTCAAGAGGAAACAAGAATGATGGAGTATGCCTCTAATGGTAATGGAAGTGACCCTACTTCCTTCGTCGTTCATGCAATGAAGAAGAACCATGGTGGCCCAAGAAATCAAAACCATGGTAGAGTGGGGCCCAAAGGAAGAAAGGGAAGATGTTACACTTGTAACAATATTGGTCACTATGAAAGAGAGTGCCCTAATAAAGGGGACTCTCCTAGGGATGATGACAACAACAGCTCGAAAAGGAATGTCACAAACAACAGGTTCCATTAGGGGAATTTTGAGGTCTAAAATGGGCCTCCTAAGGAAATAATAAAATAATGTTAGATTACATCATCAAATTTTAGAGGCAAAAAAAGAAATAGTAAAAATAATAAAACTACTTTTTCAACCTGTATTTTGAACTTATCTCCGTAAGTTTTTACTCAAATTTCGAGTGGGAGTACTCGTTGGATGCAGAATATTTTTCCTCATCCAAAGAGTACCCATGTTGCATACTTTCGATGGACCCTACTACACGGAAAATGAGAAATACATTAAAAAATGTGATAGCAATCAAGTTTTTCATGTATTTCTCATTTTTTTGTGTAGCAGGGTCCATCTAAAGTATGCAAAATGGGTACTCCTTCGATGAGGAATTAAATTCAGCATCAAACGAGTACTCCCTCTCAAAATTTGAGTAAAAATTTAAGGAGATAAGTTGAAAATACATGTTGAAAAAGTAGTTTTATTATTTTATTCTTTTTTATTCTTTTTACTTTTTACTCCAAAAATGGTGAATAATCCCCCATGGTTGACATCATCATATTTAATCCTATTGGTTCTTATAAAGTTTATTTTTTTTGTACATTTTTCTTAGGAGGCCCATTTTAGACCTCAAAGTTCTCCTAATGCAAGGAAAAAGGAAGGCTCCCTTTGATCGTAATGGAAATGGGCAACCTTTCAAGAGATCAAGAAATTCCAGGTATGATGAGTCTAATGTTGTTGATAATAAGAGAAATAATTTGATTCTTTTATCTACCCTCTCTGCTGAATCTCCACCCGACACCCTGGATGTCTCGTTAATCGATAGTGGTGCTTTAAGGGACCTCACTGGTTATAAAGAAGTCCTTTCTGATTTGGTTGAGAAGGATACTAATCTGGAAATTATCCTTGGAGATAATGCCACCTATCCCGTGGAAGGGGCAGGGACTGTGACCCTCCATTTATCTCAAGGTCAATTCATCCGATTATAATATGTGTTGTATGTACCTAATTTGAAGAAGAACCTTGTGTCCATTTCGGCAATGGAAGACAAAGGGTTCAAGGTGGTATTCATTGATGGAAAGGTACTTATCTGGAAGAAGAACTTCAAGGAAGCTCTTTCTATTGGTTTTAGAGTTGATACACTCTACCAGGTTGCAAAAAGTCCATTGGGGTCTATGACACGTGATATAACTCTTCAAACAGAGTTATGGCACCGGAGGTTTGCACACCTTCATTACAAAGCCCTTCCTGAAGCAAGGAATGTGGTGATAGAGATGCCTGAATTGAGAGATGATCATGAAGGCATATATCAGGGCTGTGCCGAAGGGAAGTATACAAGCGTACCATTCCCATCAAGTGTCACAAAGACATCTGATATCTTGCAGTTGATACATTCTGACTTATATGGTATGCTACCTATGACATCCTTGGGAGGATGTTCCTATTACATGACTTTTACAGGTTACTTCTCCCACAAGACCTCAATATATTTTTTGAAGAAGAAGGATGAAGCATTCAAATGGTTTTGTACCTTCAAGGCCTTGGTGGAAAATCAAACCGAGAATAAAATCAAAGTTTTGAGGACCGAAAATGGGACCGAGTATGGGTCAAATGAGTTTAATGAATTTTTTAGAGAAGCTGACATTACAAGGGAGACCACAACTGCGTATACTCCCGAGAAAAATGGTGTTGCTCAAAGAAAGAACATTACCATTTTGGAAGTTGCCCATGCCATGCTATGTGACCAAGGTCTTCCGAAGTTTCTATGGGGAGAAGCTACGAACACTACTGTGTGTGTTTAAAACAAATGTCTGCATTCTACTCTAGACTCCAAAACTTCCGAAGAAGTCTTCCCTAGTAAGAAACCTGATGTTTCTCATTTTATATTTTTTGGTTGTCCTGTTTACTTTCATGTGTTGAAAGAAAAGAGAAGCAAGTTGGATGCTTCTAGAAAGAAGGGAATGTTTATGGGCTACAGTGAAAATTTGAAAGCATATAGAATCTATGTGCCTGGTCAAAAATAAGTGAAGATATGCCACGATGTCACCTTCAATGAAGATGTTGCCCTCAATAAAGTAAGAAATCTTCCTAGCTCCAAGGAAGATAAAGAAGATGAAGAAGCAGGGAAGTTAGAAGAGCCAAAAGATGACCTGATGCGTTGAAGGACCTATGGATCTCATTTATCCACCTCCTTCAAATAAGAGGAGACCCTCATGGCTTAGGGATACTCTGGAAGATGCCGAGAGACATATTGCCCCAGGGGGGACATTTCGTGAAAGCAAGAAGCCAAATAGATACCCATGGTATCTAGCAACCATGAGTACGATAGTAGAATCTGAGCCTGGAACATTTGAAGGAGCCATAAAGCATCAAGTTTTGAAGGATGCTATGCACGAAGAATATGATTCCATTATGAAGAATGATTTCTGGGAAGTGGTCCCAAGACCGAAGGACAAATCTGTTTTCACCTCGAAATGGCTCTATAATATCAAGTATGGATTTGATGGAAGTGCTGAAAAGTACAAGGAAAGATTCGTTGCCCAAGGATTCTCTCAAAAAGAAGGCATAGATTATGATGATATATTTGCACCTGTGGCCTAGTATACCACCATCTGATCTATTATTTCCCTTCTTGTTGCGCAAGGATGGAGTCTACATCAAATGGATGTGAAGATCTCTTTTCTGCATGGATCTATAAACGAAGAGGTGTATGTGGAGCAACCTCTCGGGTTTGAAGTCTAAGATAGAGACACCCATGTATGCAGGTTGAAGAAAGCATTCTATGGGTTGAAGCAAGCCCCCAGGGCTTGGTACGAGAGGATAGATAGCTAATTGATGAAGTTGGGCTTCACTCGAATTAAAGTTGATCTGAACCTTTGTTTTAAGGTTGATAGAGAAAGGCCTCTCATTTCGGTTCTCTATGTGGACGATCTCTTCCTAACAGGTGTTGACCCACTCATTCATCAGTATAAGAGGGACCTAGCTTCCGAGTTTGAGATGAAATACATAGGACTGATGCACTTCTTCCTAGGCTTAGAGGTCTGGCAGAGGCCAGGAAATATTTTCCTTTCTCAAGGAAAATATGTCGTGAAGCTGTCGGAGAGATTTGGTATGGTGGATTGTAAGTCTGTGTCAATACTGATGGAAGTCAACTTTAAGAAGTTGAGTGGAAATGATGCTTGGCCTGTGCTAGCAAATCCTACTGAGTATCGAAAACTCATAGGGGCCCTGATGTTCTTAGTGAACTCCTGTCCGAATGTATATTTTGCAGTGAAAACTTTGAGTCAACATATGGTTGAACCTCATCACATTCACTGGATTGGTGCCAAGAATCTGTTGAGATATCTTCGGGGCACACAGAACCAAACATGGGCCGAGATACACCGTCGGGATTTGAGGCTCCATGATATACCGATGTCAATTGGGTTGAGAAGCAGGATTTTACAAGCACATTTGGATGTTGTTTCATCTTAGGTTTTGCTTTGCGCTCTGGATGAGCAAGATGTAATTATGGCCTTTGAGCAAAGCTAAGGTCGCACATTACATCAGTGTTAAAGTATGGCTTGTTATGAAGTTGTTTGGTTGAGAAAGCTCTTTAGTGAGTTGTTTGGGCATGTGTTAGATATCACCGTTATCCTTTGCGATAACCAAAGTGGGATTCGTCTTTCTGAGAATCCCGTGTTCCATGACCGATTCAAGCATATTGATATTAGGTACCACTTTGTCTGAGACATGGTACAACGAGGCGCTGTAAGGCTCAATCATATTGGGACTGATGAGCAGGTCGCAGATATTCTCATGAAGCCCCTGGCGAAGGTCAAATTCTTAACCTTCCATGAGAAGCTTGGGAATCATGGAAAGACCTTATCCTGAGGGTCCTTCTTGAGTTGGACTATGAGCCCTAGGAACTCCAAGGGGCTTGGGGATAGCTTCTTGGAGCAATAAGCACATACAGGGTTAGGCTTGTTTGGCACCTTATGGTGCTTCGCCCCCCAACCATACATATTAATTTGGTGCCTCTCTGCGATCGTGCCCTGCACATCCCTGCGTACCCGCTTTATTCGAACTCATGGGAAGTACCTCTCATTTGGCCAATGAGGTGGGAAATGTGAATAGAGACCATAGCAAAACCAATGGATGCATCAGAGATTGTCATACTCTCTATGTCTAGGATGGCACGTGTCCAACACCTTCATATGGGATCAAGTATGATGAGGTTTTATCCTCTAAACTGACTTTAGGTCAGTAAACTAACTTCGGGTTAGTATGAGACTCTTTTGAGTCCGAGAGAGGTTTTTACCTCTAATCTGACTTCGGTTCAACTGGGTGTGATATCTTTGTGACTCACCTTTTGTTCTGAAATAAAGAGCCAGCAAAGCAAGTTACAGCAGGATGACGCACGATGTTTGGTTTGGTACATAATGGATGGCACTTGTGGAAAGATGGAGTTCTCCCTAGTTGAGAGGGAGTGTTAATTTTGAGCAACGAGGTCCAAACTACATGTTGTACTGCTCACATGATGATGGTCATATTTTTTTTGGATTCCTCTTTCAGAGAGGTGCACGATTGATATAAAGATCATCTTGATTGAATGAGCAGAACATTGATTTTGAATTTATTTTCCACATGTGCAAGGTCGGCCAGATTTATCCCACATGCCTAAGAGATGTGTCACGTGTTGAAAAGTGTAACTAGGTCGATCTTCATATTGACTATGTAATTATGTATTTTATGTAAAGAAGAAGACAAAGATAATAAAATATATTTTGTACTTGCTTCATGGGTTTCATGAGCAATATTTTATTATAGGTTAAATAGACTTCTTCTTGATGTCTACCTAGGGTTTTGTATTCTAGGTAAAAATATAATTTAGTGTCATATATATATGAGGGACCTAGTGCACCAAGACCTTGTTATAATATCAGTGAAAGAATAAGCTTATGATAGCCTTAATATTCGATGAAATATCAACTATCAAAGAAGTGTCATGTTGGCCTTCCATCAACATGACTAGTCAGCCTACAAGCCATGGGATGGTCGGCCTAAATTCTGTGAATCTATTCCTTTATATATACAACTATTCTGCATTCATTTGGGACAAGCAACTTCAGACATATTTGAGCTGGAATAAGAACCTTTGATAGCATCTAATGAAGACTTAATTTTAAAAGAATGTGAATATCACTGAAACAGAAGTGCGGATAAATTCAAAATTTCTGAAGCTAGCTACAGAAAAAAGGACAATAATAGGATGCGGATTGCTCTGATGATAAGTTCGGAATTTCTGAAGCTAACTGTGGACAAAAGGACAAGAACATAATGCAGATTTCTCTGATAATAAGTGCGGAATTTCTGAGGCTAACTGCAGACAAAAGGACAAGAATAGAATGTGGATTGCTCTGATCTAATATGCAGATTGTAGAGAAACAGGAAGTGTGGATTCCAGACTAGGAGTAGTGCTATCTTAAATAGGGTTAAGTTCGAATCTCAAGGGTAAATCAGTGTGGATTATAAGTCAAGAAATCAGTGTGGACTTTTCTATGTATAAAGTGTGGATTTTAGGAGTCATGTATAGGGTGTCAATTGCAGATTTGTCTAAGTTGTCTCAGCTAAGGTGCAGATACATCACTGTTGTACTACATATTGTTTTGAGATGCCAGAACTAAGAAAAGGTCCTGAAATATAAAGTTAAGGGTAGTCATACTGAAGGAAGAATTTGTTGAAGTTGAGACAGTGATCATAAGAAGAAAAACAGTTTTAAAAGTGGGAGAAAGTGAGGAAGATAAATCTGAGATTTACCTTCCTAACTACAACTCGAGGAATTCAGTTGCAAGTATATGCAAAGAGAATATAATTTTGCCCCTATATTTGACTGAGAAATAAGAAGTGAAAGAACAGTGTAGATTGGTGAAGAAGAGAAGAATCAAGTTTGAAGAAGTTGCGTCAAGGTCTTGGAAGCATGTCGAGGTCAAGGTTCTGAGTCTTGGTCATGGTACTTGTCATTTGAAGATCTATAAGAAGAATTCTTTGCGGGTTTTCCTCTCCAAGAGGGAAAGGTTTTTCCCTAGCTCTAGGAGCCTAATTTTGTGTCTTGTGTATTTTTTATAATTGAATTAATTAAAGGCTAAATAAGATAACGAAGAGAAGACATAAGTAACTCAAGTAAGCTCACAAGTAATTATCAAGAAGAGAATTTGAATTAATCATCAGCCCTCCAAATTCTCAACATCACACACCCTCATTGATGATTATAAATTGGAGAGACTTGGAGCTCATTTTCTCATCATCTCATCACACATTCTCTCATTGTGATCTGAGGTTCGATAGCCTTTGGAGGCCTTTTTCCCTCATATGTGTGGAGTGAAGCTACTGTTTTCTGAGCTGATTTGTTTAGGGCTTTTCTGCTGTAGTATTGACCAACGTTGACCGTGGTCCACCCTTGGTCGTTTGACCTCAATCTTCT
Source organism: Pinus albicaulis (assembly GCA_034641835.2). Classification (NCBI taxonomy): domain Eukaryota; kingdom Viridiplantae; phylum Streptophyta; class Pinopsida; order Pinales; family Pinaceae; genus Pinus; species Pinus albicaulis. Next base: position 113,598 of record JAXQQM020081186.1, on the reverse strand, counting down.
GCATAAATTCCAATTTTAGGAGGTCGTACAGTTGGGCACTAAAATCGAGGAATTTTGGGTTGTTTGACCGAAGCCCTAGTTTGCTGCGTTGACTTTTTTAAGCTACCTGCGTTGATTTTTCTGCACTGTCCCTAGTTTGACTTGCGTTGACTTGTGATGAGTTGTCTTTGAGGGTTGTGGATGTGACACATGAAAGTGTTTGCTGACCAAGAAAGACTTTGTTGGTTGAAGCATCCAACTGACTGATGTAACGCCACAATATCTCATATCTTTGCTAGACAAAAGGAACTGTAAATCTTATCTATATTTGGCTTTTCTTCTATTAATCTATTATTGTGTTCTATCATCATTTTACTTTCAAGTTTATGTGATTGCTATTTTTTATTGGGCCTAAGAAAGATTGAAGTAAAAGTGCATCAAGCATAGAACACCATGGTAATCTAAATTTAACATATGCTTATAGGCATATGTTGACATGTCGGTGGGACGTGGTTCATCCTTTCCCAACATGCAGGATGCTCATTCCCTATGATTTATGGTTGACATGTCGATGGGACGTGGTTGACCCTTTCCCCATTTGTAGGATTCTTCCTACTACTAGTGGTTTTCATGTATGTAGGATGTGGCTCATCATTTCCCTACTCTCGGTGTTTTGCATGTGTGTAGGAGGTGGATTCATCCTTTCCCTACATGTCGTTTTGATATTTGTTTGTAGGGTTTGGTTCATCCTTTCCCTCCATGTGGTTGTGTTAATTTTGGGAAACTAGGTCCAAACTCCATGTTACATTTCTCAGATGATGATGCCAATATTTTTATTGGACTCCTCTTTCGGAGAGGTGCAAGATTGATCTAAAGATCATCTTGATCGAATGAACAGAACATTTATTTTGAATTTAATCCACTTTTGTGCAAGGTCAGCCAAAATTGTAATGTAGGCTTGAAGCCCCAACAGATGTGTCACACATCCTCACAGATGGATATATATTGGACAGACTTGGAGTTCATTTCATCATCCGCTCATCACACACTTCTCTCTTGTGTCTGATTGGTTTGATCATCATTTGGAGGCTTCTCTTCTCACACATGTGGAAAAGTAGCTAGGGTTTCTGTACGAATCTGTCTAGGGTTTAAATGTAGGTTTGACCAGCGTTGAATTTGGTCAATGCTTGGTCAATTTTGACCTAAAACTCCACCAAAATTCTAATTTCTGCAGTCTGCATTATTTGGCACAAAAATTGAGGCTATATGTTGACCTTTGACCTGTTGCGTTGACTTTTTGATGTTGTTGTTCTGCATTGACCGTTGACTAGATAACATTAACTTTTTTTGACTTTTGTAGAGTTTTATTAAGGGTTGTGTGACACTTCTGTTTGGCTGACCGTGAGGAGACTTTGCTAGTTGAATCATCCTGTTGACCGTCGTAACACACTACACCACATATATTTTGTTGATCAAGTTAAGTGTATTTTTGGCTTGTCTTCCATCAATCTGTTGGTATGTTCTATCAGCATTTTACTTTCATGTTTATGTGATTTCTATTTGGTATCGGGTTAGAAGTAAAGTTGCATCAAGCATAGAACATCTTCAAAAATTTACATGGTTTCAAAGCTAAGGTGAAGACAAAGCCCAAGTCTGTGTTAAGAGCAATCACCGAAGAAGTAGAATTTTTCAAGGACCCATGGGTAACTCAAATTATAATGGTTTCAAAACTGATGATAATTTGACTACAAAGTCTGACTATCATGCTTGGAAGATATCTTTGGACTTGGTCTTGGAAGATCAAGAGGTCATGGACTATGTGCAGGGTAAAATCCAAGAGCCTCCATCATCTGCACCTACTACCACAAAATCAAAGTATACAAAAGGGGAAATCAAAGCTAAGTTGATTATCCAGGATTCCATCCACAAGAGTTTGGTTGCTTACATCTCTGAGCTGGGCACATCTAAGGAGATGTATGATAATTTGTTCAATATGTTCAGGGCTAACTATGCAAATCAAGTTTTTTTCTTTAAGAACTAATTGAATAATCTCAAGAAAGGCAGGGATGAATCCATTCAATCATATTTTTTGAAGTTGAATGAAATCATAAATAACCTTCTCGCCATTGGGGAAACAATAGTTGATCGAGAATTGCTTCTCATTTCACTTGGAGGTCTCCCCTCTGAATGGCATGTATTCATTACTACCATTCTCAATAATAATGTGATTCCTAATTTTGATGAAGTATTATCGAGATGCACTCATAGGAGACAAGAAGAAGAAAAATGGTGGCCAAAGGAACCATGGAAGAGCAGGGGTCAAAGGAAATAAAGGAGGATGTTACACATGTAACAAGTTTGGCCACTATGTTATAGAATTCCCTAATAGAAGGGATTCTCCAGGGGATGATGACAACAACAACAGGGGGAATGTCAATCAAAGGAACAACAGGTTCAAAGGAAAGAGGAAGGCTCCCTCCGGTTGTAATGGAAATGAGCAACCTTTCAGAAGGTCAAGAAATTCCAAGTATGAATAATCTAATGTTGTTGACAATGAAATAAATGAATTCATTCTTGTATCTTCCCTCTCCGATGCATCTCCACCTGACACCTTGTATGTTTGGTTGATTGATAGTGGTGCTTCAAGGCACCTCACTAGGTTTAAAAAATCTCTCTTTGATTTGATTGAAAAAGATACTAATCTACAAATTATCCTTGGAGATAATACCACCTATCCCATGAAAGAGACAGGGTTTGTGACCCTCCATTTATCTCAAGGTCAAGTTCTCTATTTGCAAGATGTATTGTATGTACTTGGTTTGAAGAAGAACCTTGTGTCTATTTCGGCGATGGAAGACAAAGGTTTCAAGAATTAGGGGAATTTTGAGATCTAAAATGGGCCTCGTAAGGAAATTATAAAATAATAGTGGAAATAATAAAATAAGATTTGATTACATCATCAAATTTTAGAGGGAAAAAAGAAAAAAACTACTTTTTCAACTCGTATTTTGAACTTATTTCCCTAAGGTTTTACTCAAATTTCAAGCATGAATACTCTTGGGATGCAAAATTTAATTCTCCATCCAAGGAGTACCCATGTTGCATACTTTTGATGGACCCTGCTACACGAAAAACGAGAAATATATGAAAAAATGTGATTGCAATCACATTTTTTCATATATTTCTCGTTTTTCGTGTAGCAGGGTCCATCAAAAGTATGCAACATGGGTACTCCTTGGATGGAGAATTAAATTTTGCATCCAGCAGCTCTACTCCCGTGAAATTTAGGTAAACCATAGGGAGACAATTTGAAAATACGAGTTGAAAATTTAGTTTATTATTTTAATATTTTTTACTTTTTTACTCCAAAATGGTGAATCATCCCCCATGGTTGACATCATCATCTTTAATCCTATTGGTTCTCATAAATTTTATTTGGTTGTGCACATTTTTCTTAGGCCCATTTTAGACCTCAAAAATTCCCTAATGGTGGCATTACGTCTATTGGTACGCATTTGGAAGAAGAGTTTCAAGGAAGCTCTCACTATTGGCTTTAGAGTTGATACACTCTACTAGGTTGGAGGAAGTCCATTGGGGGCTATGACATGTGATACAATTCGTCAAACCGAATTATGGCATTGGAGGTTTGGACACCTTCATTACAAAGCCCTTCCCGAAGCAAGGAAGGTGGTGACAGGGATGCCCCAATTCAAAAATGATCATGAATGTGTATGTCAGGGTTGTGCCGAAAAAGAAGTGGAGATATGCAACGATGTCACCTTCGATGAAGATGCTTCCCTCGGGAAAGTGATAAATCTTCCAAGCTCCAAGGAAGACAATGATGAAAGAACAGGGAAGTAGGTAGAGCCAAAGAATGAGATGATGCCCAATGTTGAAGGACTGATGGACCCTATCGATCCACTGCCTTCAATGAAGAGAAGACCCTCATGGCTCTAGGATACTCTCGAAGATGATGAGAAACATATGGCCCCAAGGGGGGCATTTTGTGAAAGAAGAAGCCGAATACATACCAAGGGTATCTAGCAGCCATGAATACAATCGTACAATTTGAGCCTGGATCATTTGAAGAAGCCGTAAAGCATCAAGTCTGGAAGGATGCTATGCACGAAGAGTACGAGTCCATTATGAAGAATGATGTCTGGGATGTGGTCCCTAGATTGGAGGACAAGTTTTTCACCTCAAAATGACTCTATAAAGATCAAGCATGGAATGCATGGACACGATGATGGTGCTAAATTTACCACAAGATTCGTTCCCTAAGCCATGTAAGTGAGCCCCAAAGATGTCCTTTCCTTCACCAAATTTCACTTCATTTCCTTTGTCCCTTATCAATTACAGGCTTAAAATGGTCAATAAGATTGGTTAAATACACTTTAGGAATGAATACAAATGACTAACTTGCTACACTTTTATGGTTTTCTTGTTGTAGTAATTTTTTACTAGACTTAGATACAAAATGCAGCCATTCTGTAGCTAGTTGCCGATTCCGCAACTGTCTTCATGTTCTCATAGGTTCCAGGTGTCACCTCAAAGAAAAAAGCATATGGGTGAATTCCAGACTTCATCCACATCATTCCTTGCTCCCTAGGAAGTCTGAGCAGAATTCTACAGGTGGTTATGCACGTGGGAAACCAAAACTAAGAGACAGACTTCTAATAGGACAAGGACTGTACAGATGTCTTTAATCACAGTACGAGACCTCCACCAGAGTTCTAATTTGATTTTAGTTGGGAAAGACATTTATTCCTATTTTATCTCAAGGGCAGTTATGTAATTTTCTTATAATAATGACTCGAAAGACCGAGAAACAACTAGCTAGATTTATGTTTTGTTGCTAGATCTCAAAAGACCGTAATACTCTGTTTTTGAAATACTTTTCCTTTAATGAAAGAAGCACCGCTTTATTGCAAGATCTAAGGCAATCTTGAGGAGATTTGTATGTTGATATGGTGGTAGAGGGCCCCTACTACCCGAGAAGCTTTGTGCACATTGTTTAGATAAGTAATTTTAGCCTTGTTGCATTCCTAGTTTAAGCAATTTTCTGAACTTTGTGTTTTATACTCACTTGCATTGGATGCTACAGTCTAGTCTTGTTCTTACGAATTATTCCAAAATATCACTAATATTGAATGAGACATAACTGTAGTATTTTAGGAATTAGTTGCTTTTTTTCTGAACTTTACGTTTTTGTGCTCAATTACATCAATTGTTACAGCTAGACTTGTTCTTCCGAATTGTTCCAAAACATCACTAATACTGAACGAGACAGGGCTGTAATATTTTAGAGATTCACTGTATTTCAAGTTAGATTAATGGCACTCTAGTTCAGTTTCTGTTCACTGTATTTCAAGTTAGATTAATGGCACTCTAATTCAGTTTTTGTTCACTGTATTTCAAGTTAGGATAATGGCATTCTAGTACAGTTGTGGTCACTGTATTTCAAGTTTGAATGATTGCATTTTAGTTCAGCTTTATCCATTGTATTGTTAGTTTTATTAGTCAGTTGTATGCTAGTTTTGTTCCATTAGATTTCAAGGCCTTCATTATTTACAAACTACTCTTGTTATTAATCTCTTCCAATACATCATCATATGGATAGGAATTAGTGATATCAATTCAAGGCCTTGACTGTTCTGCAATCTCTTATAATTGTGCAAATAGCCTTTTTCCCAAAACTATTCCAAAGGACTTCTAATTTCCGAATAAGGCTTAGTAGTGACAATTTAAGTTGTAGAATGGATCAATTTCAGTGTCATAGGTTAATTTAGAGTAGAATTCCTCACTGTGTTGCAGACTATCTTTTCCAAATATGTTCCAACAAATTTCTAGCCATGGATAAGATTTCCTCTATGATCTTGTAGGTGGTTGTTTACTTAGGAGAACCTCATGGCACTAAATTATCCTTTTCTCAAAGACATTCCAACATATTTCTAATGAATGAATGGGATTGAGTTCATGTTATGAGTTATTGAGTTGATGTTGTGAGTTATTGAGTTCTTGCTATGAGTTATTTTTCTTGTTAAAGTATTGCATTTTCTGTTCTCAAGAGCCATACATAATTTAGAATAGGTTTTGCTCTGTTTTAGTGTGACCAACAACTTCTCTTTGCCAAAACTTAGTTCTTTTCCTCTTAGAATAAAAACACAAAACCAAAAACATTGGAAAAACACTAAACACAACATAGTGAGAAACAAATACCTAGGCACATATAGTGCACTTCACTTCAATAGTTTACTAGTCATGGTTGACAATTTATGACCTCAATTTAAGAACACTAAGTTGAGCAGAAATTTTGGTGCCGTTGCCGGGGAAGTGTAACTAGGTAGCCTTGTTTCTTACCTCCCAAAAACAATGATATGCATAGAGAAAGAGACTCAAGGGGTAGATTCATAAGAAGCAGAAGCTTGATTCCTAGAACACCACTTGTTTCACCAAGACCAAGAGCTAGCACACCTTCAACTCAAACCCACATTCCATCCTTTAATGATCCTAGAATTCCAGAGGACTTAAGATTAGATATTCCATTAGAAAGACCTTCCACTTTACTCACTGAACCTGTCTTAGAAGAAGATTCAGGAACCCCTGCTAGGGACATAAACTTTTCAACTTCCACAGAAGAATCAACTATGGTAGAAGAAGCGGGAGGAGGAGTTTTTAATGGAGAACACACACTATTTGGAGGGGGTAGAGGTAGAGGTAGAGGAGAAGGAGGTAGAGGTGCAGAAGGAGAAGGAGGCAGAGGAAGAGGTAGAAGAGAAATGGGAAGCTCTTTTGGGTTTCCTATAGTAGATGAAGAAACCAATACAAATATGAAAAACATTTCACCCTCTGTCCTTCCAAAATTTTATGGACTTAAAACTGAAGATCCTGAAACCTTCCTATTTGAATTTGAAGTCCTATGTAGAACCTATGACTACTTACAAGATTCCCAAAAACTTAAACTATTCCCTTCAACATTGAAAGGAGCAGCATTAAAATGGTTTATGAGTTTGATCAACAGTTCTATTAGGACATGGGAAGACATGAAACATGCATTTCTAGAGAGGCATTTGGATTACTGTATGCCAGTCAATCATAAGGAGGAAGTGTTTAAAATGCTACAAAAAGAGGATGAAAATCTGGAAGATTTGTTGGAAAGGTTTAACTATAACATCAAGAGAGAAAAAATGGAAAAATTAGACCAAGATACTTTGAAAGCTCTCTTGTTGAAGACAATTAGGGATGAATGGCTAGATATCCTTAATATGATGGGAAAAGGGGATATATCTCAGCTCACATTACCTGAAATAGCTGAATTATGTATCAACCTTTTAAGAGGGAAATCTAAAACTGTAAAAGGACCAAGAGACCCTGCTCTTGCAAGGGCAAGTAAGTCTACTTCTGGGACAGTAAGTAGGGCAGAAATAGGACATATGCTTGATGAATTCAAATCTGATATCTTGGGGAGTCTTAGTGAACAAATAGACACCCTTAAGTTACAAAACAAGCAGAAAACTGAATCTGATGCCTTAGCAATCTTTTGTCCCAAATGTAGAAAGAAACATACCTTGAGAGAGTGCCCTTTGGATGAAAAAGTTGTGGAGACTTGTGTAATTTGTTCAGAAAAAAATGAGACCAAGAGTTGTCCTTCACTTCCTGGTCTTAAAGCTGTCTTTCAAGAAGAAAATCCTACAAGTTCCACAGAACCTCTCAATTTTGTCTCCAAGAGACCTTGGCAAGGACCTCAAACACAAGGATTTCATGATCAGTTGTATAATCAACCCCCACTAAATTGGAATTCTTGGCAGCAACCTTGGCCCCAATTTCAAAATAAATCACAAACTTGGGCGCAAGGAGCACAAAATCCCTATGGAAGATACTCTCAGTATTACCAATATCCACCATCCTATCCACCATATCCACATTTCCCTCCTCAACAAAATTTTCAACAAAATCCTCAAAATCCACAACATCAAAATCAACCACTTCCATTACCATTTCCTTAGAAAACAAATCAATTGCCTGCCCAACCCATACCAAACCCCAACAATAAAAATTCTCAGAACACATACATGATAGAAGGCCAACAGTTTCCAACTTATTTGATCACTCCTTTAGACCTTAGTGATGTTCAACTTAGGTCTGGAAGAATACTTGAAAAGAGGAAACCTTTTGTAATCATACAAGAGCAAGACAATTCTGAGGAAGATTCTCTATGGATAAATAAAAGTCTTGAAGAGAACACATCTTTCCAAGACTCAAACATTGAAAAATCAAAACAAAAAGAACCAATAATTTCAACTCCTATATTAGAGCAGCCATCAACATCCACTTCTACACCTCCCTTTCCAGAAAGATTACAAATTGATAAGGGTGTAGAAAAACAAATTATGGTGCCTAATTATGATTTCTTAGATGAGCTGAGAAATGTTTGTATTAAGATCCCATTATTGCAAGCTATCAAGGAAATTCCAATCTTAGCAAAGACAATAAAGGAGTTGAGCATGAAGAAAACAGGAAAAATAATAAGAGAGATAAAGAAAATTCAACTGGTAGGAAAAATAGCAGATATCATGATGGGTAAGATTGCTATTCCAAAGTATCTAGACCCAGGAAATCCAGTTGTTAAAATTCACATCAATGGAATTGAGATCCAAAACACACTCATTGATTTAGGAGTAGCAATCAATATCATGAGTAGACAAATCATGGATAAACTGAAACTTCCTAATCTTCTTTTTACACCCACATTATTACAATTAGCAGACAGATCTGTGATCAAACCTGATGGGGTAATAGAATACATTCTAGTGTCCCTAGATTCTTGGGAGTATCCTGTGGATTTTATGATCCTAACTCCTAAGAATAATCTAGGAGGGCATCCTATTATATTAGGAAGACCTTGGTTAGCTACAGCTGATGCTTTCATTAGTTGTAGATCCGGTGATATGTATATCTCTAATGGTAGTTCAACTAAGAAATTTACCTTGTATCCTCCAGCAAGAACAATTACAGAATTAGATGATACTCAATGGATAGAGGATGAAGAAGACTTACAACCTCTCTTCACAATTTCAGAAATTAGTGAAGATAGCCAGATTCTAAATACCTTAGAAAATTTTGAATCCTCTTCAGAATACAAACATGAACAATTTCAAGAAGAATCCAACATTGAGTTTTTATCATCAAGACAGATGTCTCTTTATTCCATGGATAAATTTGGCAGCTCTATAATTGAGATATTTCCAGGCAAAACTTTAAATATAAACAAGAACCTAGAGAAAACTCAACAAGAAGAGCTAGTCAAGATATTACAGAGACATTCTTCTGCATATGCATGGGAGTACACTGATATGAAAGGGATAAGCCCCAAGACTTGCACTCATCACATCTACATAGAGGAAAATTGTAAACCAATCAGAAAACCTCAGAGAAGGATGAATCCAAATCTTAGGGAGATTGTTAAAGAAGAATTATAGAAATTATTGAATGTCAACTTTATCTATCCTATTTCAGATAGTCAGTGGGTTTCTCCTTTGGTAATTATGCCAAATAAAAATGGTAAATGGAGGGTATGTATTGACTACCGGAAATTAAACAAAGCTACTCTTAAAGATCATTTTCCCTTACCCTTCATAGATCAGGTGTTAGACACATTAGCTGTAAAAAAGTACTTCTCATTTTTAGACGGGTTTAGTGGTTATAATCAAATCCAAGTAGCACTGGAAGATCAAGACAAAACCACATTTACCTGTCCTTGGGGTACCTATGCTTACCGAGTATTTCCATTTGGACTATGCAATGCACCCGCAACATTTCAAAGGGTAGTACTAGGAATATTTTCAGATCTAATACATGATTGTGTAGAGGTATATATGGATGATTTCACAGTTTATGGAAACACATTTGAAGAAGCCTTAACAAACTTGGAATTTTTTTTAAAAAGATGTAAAGAAGAAAATATTTCACTAAGTCATGAGAAGTGTTTTATGATGTTTACTGAAGGAATTGTTTTGGGGCATCACATTTTAGGGGATGGGATTAGAGTTGATGAGTCAAAAGTTGAAGTCATCTCTAACTTATCTGTTCCAAGTTGTCAAAAAGATGTTAGGATTTTTCTAGGATTTACAGGATATTATCGAAGGTTTATAGAAAAATTCACCAAGATAGCATCTCCACTTTTCAAATTACTTACCAAGGACTGTGAATTCAAGTGGAATCCTGATTGCCAGTTAGCCTTTGAGACCCTGAAAACAAAAATCTCTGAAGCACCTATTTTAAGGGGCCCTAACTGGAAGTTACCTTTTCATATTTCAACAGATGCCTCAGATACAGCTCTAGGAGCAGTATTGGGACAAAAAGACCTGATTCCTTATGCCATCTACTATAATAGTAAAAATTTGACTCCTGCAGAGTTAAAATATACTGTAACTGAAAAAGAGTTTTTAGTTTTTGTTCATGCCATAAATAAATTCAGACACTATATAACAGGCTATGAAACTTTTGTTCACACAGATCATTCTGCAATTAGATACTTAATGAACAAATCAATTACTAATGGAAGAGTCATAAGATGGTTATTGCTTTTACAAGAATTCAACATTACCATTCTAGATAGGCCTGGAAAACAAAACACAGTAGCTGATTTCCTATCTAGACTCCAAAACATCAAAGATGACACTCCAGTTGAAGATCAATTTCCTGATGAATATCTTTTTGAAATTTCTACTCAGACTCCTTGGTTTGCTGACATTGCTAATTATTTAGTTTCAGGGAAATTTCCTTCAATAATGAATGCAAGAGACAAAATAAAGATCATTTATGACAGTGAAAAATATTCATGGGTTGCTAATGAGTTATACAAAACAGGTCCAAATTTTATCATTAGGAGATGTGTTCGGGAAGATGAGATGCCTGAGATCCTCAAGGCATGTCATGATGAACCTTGTGGCGGACACTTTGCTGATAAAAGAACAACTTATAAGATCCTTCATTTAGGATATTATTGGCCATCCCTTTTTAAAGATGCTAAAGAGTATGTCAAAAGGTGTGATAGTTGCCAAAAGGTAGGGAAACCTTCTCCTTCAGGTGAGATGCCATTGCAACCTCAGGTACATATTGAACCTTTTGAAAAATGGGCTTTAGATTTTGTAGGACCTATTAGTCCTCCATCAAAGCAAAAGAAATATATATTAATTTGCACTGATTTATGTTACAAAATGGGTAGAATCCAAGCCATTACTTTCTGCTACTGAAACATCTGTAGTTAATTTTCTTTTTGAAGATATTTTTACTCGTTTTGGTGTCCCAAGGGAAATTGTTACAGATCAAGGAGCTCAATTTACATCAAAGCTAGTGGAACAAATGATGGAGAGGTACAAAATCAGACACATAAAATCTACTCCTTATCATCCACAAGAAAATGGTCAAGTGGAATCTACTAATAAAGTCATTGAAGGGATCCTAACAAATACTGTTCATTTACATAGAAGAGATTGGGCAGACAGGCTTCCTGAAGCCTTGTGGGCCTATAGAACTACATGGAGAAGCACAACAGGTCATACTCCCTATGAACTTGTTTATGGAAAACAAGTCTTGTTTCCCATAGAGTTTCAGATTCAAACTTTTAAAATGGCAGTTCAGCTAGGACTTGATCTAACAGAGGCACAAAAGCACAGATTGGAGAAGATTAATGAATTGGATGAGATCAGACAGGATGCATTCCAGAAAACAAGTATAGTCCAACAACAAAGGACTAGATGTCATGATAAGTACATCAAGGAAAAGAAGTTCAAAGAAGGTGACCGGGCTCTCTTGTTTGATTCAAAGTTCAAAGATTTTCAAGGTAAATTCCAACTACATTGGCTTGAGCCATATGAAATTATGAGAATTTTTGACAATGGAGCAATAAAAATCAGGACAATAGATGAAGAGAAGGTCACTTTTCTTGTAAATGGTCATAGATTGAAGCTGTATCATAAGCCACTTTCAAGAGAATAATTTTTCAAGAGATTCCAGGAAAACAATGATCTGAAGTTAATGAAGAAGAATTTTTCTTCTTCATCAACTTAGTTGAATTTTCTGAATTCAAAAGCATAAAAATAAATAAATAAATAAATAAAGTATAAACATGAAAACTAATCACTGATTAGCATGTTTATACAGAAAAGATAAAGTGAAAATCAGAATCCTTCTGACACTTTAGCTTTTCAGATTTGTTTTTTTCTGCAAGCAGTCATTACAAAATCATAAGTTTCACTCCACCATGTCTCATTTCATTCATATTTCATTCACTCCATTCATTCATATTTCATTCATTCCATTCATCCATACTTCATTCACTCCATTCCATGGTCCATTTCATTTCCATCTCATATTTCTAAATTTGATCTCTTTCTGCAGATTGAGTGTTATAAATCATAAATTGCAGACCACTTTTATGTTTCATTCCACTTCACAATTGTGATTCATTTCATTCCATTACATTTCACCTCACTCCTGATCCATTTCACTATATTTCATGATCCATTTCATACAACACTCCATTCCATGTTTCAAAGTTCCTACAGGTACATTCTGTAGCTAGTCAGACATTCTACAGCCAACTAGACATTCTGCAGCCAGACATCCTGAAGACAATTATCCATCAGCAAATCGACCCTGCACACCTATGTCAACAAGAAAAAAATCAAAGGAATTATGAAGACTGGAGAATTAATGATTTTCAAAGGAGGACAAAGCATATCAAAATAAAAAAAGTTAAAGGAAAGGCAAGGTAAAGTTGTAAAATTATTATGATGACAGAATATGAAAGTTATAGTATAGTTAGGTCATATATGATTCAAAAAGTTGTTTTAATTATTCGTGTTGATCATGCCTATTAAACCTATCATAAAAACTTTGGACAAAATCCCTTCCACTCCGCCATTTCAAATCATCATTTAAAACTTAATGGTTAAAGTACTGAAGTGACCTAATCAGTCACGTCACCAGCCGAAGTATTCAATGATGATTTTGAATTGCTTACGAAATGTTTCTGCGGTCTTTTCTCCGATGATGGTTCTCAAATTCATTAACTCGTGTAAATCACCCTCACCACATTTCACTCGTTCTATAATCTCTTCATATCATCCTTCCGCAGCTAATTCCTACTGCATAAACAGAGAACAACACCTTTGAAAAGAAAAAGAAAAAAACTCTTTAACAACCATTTTCACAGTGGATAGAAGAGCATTAAATTGAAGGTTGAAAAGATAAGTTATGGGTCTCATAGTAAGAACCGAACCAGTTGGAACCAAGTACTTGGAGGGTTATCCACAAATCGAAAAGAAATGCTACAGTAGGCTGGGTGGTTCCAATTCTTGGAAAAAATTAATGGTTTTCATAAGGAGGTAACTAAAACATTTGCACGGTCCTTCAATGGAGCAGAGGTCGAAATAGGAGATATTAAATTCACTATTACAGAGGCTTTTATTGCAGAAGCAACGGAATTACCCAGGCAAGGAGAACGGTGGTTCAAAAATAGGGAATTTCATAATGAGGCATGGAGGCAAATGCTTAAAACACCAGGTATGGATGTTTCCATTTTTAAGAAGGGTATTCCTAGCTCAGCACTGAAGAATAAATGGCGGAATATGTTGCTCATTTTGCAAAAAATTATAACTTGTGAGGGCAGGTTTGGTACCCTCTATGTTTATCATATTCGGTTAATGATGCATTTCTTAGATGAGGAAATTAATTTACCATTTTTCCTACTTCATAGTCTGAGGAGAATGGCCTCTAATGTACAAAAGAGGGTTCAATTCCTGGAAACCACTTTGTACCACCACAGCCTAGTTAAAATCCTAATTGAACATCATTTGAGAAAAGTGGGAGACAATTGGGATGAGTTTCTAGTAAGGAATCACTTTGAAGAACCCAAGGAAAATTTCTGAAGCTGTTGAAACTAAAACTGGTAAGTCTATACAAGAGGACAGTGAAGAGATAATTTCTGAGAAATTGAATGAAATTAGGAAACAGCTTAAAAAAGAGAAGATGATAAGAAGGTATGCCAAGGAGAGAGGTGAAGGACCATCTCAACCAAGACGAAGCCACAGACTTAGAGGTATATTTAAGAGAACAAGGATTAGACAAATGAGAATCATAAACATTAGGATGAAGAGACACCAACTGCTAGATCACCTGAGCACCAATATGAACAAAATATTGATGAAGAAACTCTAGAGATAGACCCAGCTCAACAACAAATTTATAATTATATTGAGACATTAGAGAAGAGAGCCTCAGAAAGTAGAGACAGAACTCCTAGCCCACCAAAATCTGCAATTGATGTACTAAGAAGAGACAAATATGAGTTAGAAGTACTCAATAGGAATATCAAGAATGAGAATGAAATTTTAAGGGAGCAGGTTAAGCTGAAAAGTGATATGAATACAACTCTCTCTCTGCAAATGGAAAAGTTGTACAAGGCTAGTGAGAAATTGAAGAAGAAAAACAAAAAATTGAGCAGGGCACTTATAAATTTGAGATTCAAGTTGGTCATAAAAGAAGCCTAGGAGGCCATTAACTATCAGGCAAAGCAGAAGAAGGAGCCTAGATGTCCTAGCAGAAGTCTCAGAATATATGGGTTGATTGCATGAGGACATGCAAAAACTTTGCAGTGGGGGTATGTTGAGCCCCAAAGATGTCCTTTTCTTTCACCACATTTCACTTCATTTCCTTTGTTCCTTATCAATTACAGGCTTAAATGATCAATAGGATTAATTAAAGTTGCTTTAAGAATGTATATAATGACTAACTTGCTACACTTTCATGGTTTTGTTGTTGTAGTAATTTTTGACTAGATTTAGCTACAGAATGCAGCCATTCTGTAGCTAGTTGCCGATTCCGCAGCTGTCTTCATGTTTTCACAGGTTCCAGGTGTCACCTCAAAGAAAAACGCATATGGGTAAATTCCAGACTTCATCCACATCGTTCCTTGCTCCCTACGAAGTCTGAGCAGAATTCTACAGGTGGTTATGCACGTGGGAAACCAAAACTAGGAGATAGACTTCTAATAGGACAAGGATTGTACAGATGTCTTTAATCATAGTACGAGACCACCACCAGAGTTCTAATTTGATTTTAGTTGGGAAAGACATTTATTCCTATTTTATCTCAAGAGCAGTTATGTAATTTTCTTATAAGAATGACTCGGGAGACCGAGAAATAGCTAGCTAGATTTATGTTTTGTTGCTAGATCTCAGAAAACCGTAATACTCTGTTTTTGAAATACTTTTCCTTTAATGAAAGAAGCACCGCTTTATTGCAAGATCTGAGGAAACCTTGAGGATATTTGTATGCTGATCCGGTGGTAGAGGGCCCCTAATACCCGAGAAGCTTTGTGCACATTTCTTAGATAAGTAACTTTAGCCTTGTTGCATTCCTAGTTCAAGCAATTTTCTGAACTTTGTGTTTTATATTCACTTGCATTGGATGCTACAGTTTAGTCTTGTTCTTACGAATTATTCCAAAATATCACTAATATTGAATGAGATATAACTGTAGTATTTTAGGAGTTAGTTTCATTTCTTTGAACTTTATGTTTTTGTGCTCAATTACATCAGTTGTTACAGCTAGTCTTGTTCTTATTAATCTCTTCCAAAATATCACTAACTCTGGATGAGACATAGCTGTGGTGTTTCAGAGCTTACTACGTTTTGTTGAACTTTATGTTTTTATGCTCATTTACATCACATGTTACAGCCAGTCCTATTCTATGAATTATTCCAAAATACCACTAACCCCGAATGAGACAGAGCTGAAACATTTCAGTGATTAGTTGCATTATAAGTGTAGTTGTAGTACTCCGAAGATTAATGGTGCACTAGTTCAGTTTCTGTTCACTGTATTTCAAGTTAGATTAATGGCACTCTAGCTCAGATTCTATTCACTGTATTTCAAGTTAGGATAATGGCATTCTAGTACAGTTGTGGTCACTGTATTTCAAGTTTGAATGATTGCATTTTAGTTCAGCTTTATCCATTGTATTGTTAGTTTTATTGGTCAGTTGTATGCTAGTTTTGTTCCATTAGATTTCAAGGCCTTCATTATTTAAAAAATACTCTTGTTATTAATATCTTCCAATACATCATTATATGGAAAGGAATTAGTGATATCAGTTCAAGGCCTTGATTGTTCTGCAATCTCTTATAATTGTGCAAATAGCCTTTTTCCCAAAACTATTCCAAAAGACTTCTAATTTCTGAATAAGGCTTAGTAGTGACAATTTAAGTTGCAGAATGGATTAATCTCAGTGTCATAGGTTAATTTAGAGTAGAATTCCTCACTGTGTTGCAGACTATCTTTTCCAAATATGTTCCAACAAATTTCTAGCCATGGATAAGATTTCCTCTGTGATCTTGTAGGTGGTTGTTTACTTAGAAGAACCTCATGGCACTAACTTATCATTTTCACAAGTTATTCCAACATATTTCTAATGAATGAATTGGACTGAGTTCATGTTATGAGTTATTTTTCTTGTTAAAGTTTTGCATTTTCTGTTCTCAAGTGCCATACATAGTTTAGAATAGGTTTTGCTCTGTTTTAGTGTGACCAACAACTTCTCTTTGCCAACAACTTAGTTCCTTTCCTCTTAGCATAAAAACACAAAACCAAAAACACTAGAAAACACTAAACACAACGAAGTAAGAAGAAGATACTTAGGCACATATAGTGCACTTCACTTCACCAGTTTACTAGCCCTGGTTGATAATTTATGACCTCAATTTAGGGACACTAAGTTGAGCAGACAACGTGAAGATCATATGTTGGATGTTATCCTTTAAAGTGCCTATGAAGAGATCGATCTTGTGTTCCTCTGGAATATCAGTTACCCTTATATTCAATTTTTGGAAGTCCTAAATGTGCTGCCCCACTAAACCTTTTTGTTTGAGATTTATCAATTGGATAAAGAAGGTGTTGCTCTTTGTATCCTCATAATGTGCTATCATTTCCTCTGTAAAAATTGACCAAGTGACAATTTTTTTACTGGAGCAAAGCCATCGATACCATACAAATGTATTTTGTTCTAAATGTAAAGTTGCAATGCGTACCTTTTGTGTGTTTTGCACGTTATGGAGATCAAAATATTGCTCCATCTGTAGTATCCATGTTATAGGATCATTTCCATCAAACTTCCTCATATCCATTTTTGGAATATGGTGGTTCTTCCCACCAACATTAGAGTTTATGAAATCACGATTAACATTTATTTTGTTCTCATCATGAGGTTCTTCTACTATCTTTTCACCATTAGGAAACATTTCTTGTATCAACTTTGTCAAACCTTCTATGTCTGCTTTTAGATCATTCTTCATGTTTTCCGTGTTGTCTTTCATGTAATCCATCTTAGCTTCCATGCCATCCATCTTAGCTTCCACGCCAGCTTCCATGCCATCCATCTTAGCTTCCATGCCTTTCTTCAAACCGTCCATCTTTGCTTCCACGCCTTTCTTCAAAACTTCCATTTCATTTTTTGTTGCTCTTTGCGAGAGCGAAATTTGGTGCACTTGCTCTTGTAATTTTGATAGATCATGTTGCAATTCTTCATCTTCATGAGTCATAGTAGAGCCTTCTGAAGGCTTAATGGGTGTTGAATTATTTTTACGGGGCATTTTTTAGAACCCAATACTGATATCTATTCTACAATATCCCCTTGGAATCAATTCAAATTGATCCTTCAAACAAGACTTATGCAATTCAGAAAGAAAAAAAAAAACACACCTTTTTCTTGCTTTTGAGGAGATCGATATTGAAATTGGATTATCTTTGTGATTGTGGCTCTCAAATATTTGAAATTCAGCACTGAATTATCCCTATGAATTCTCTTTTGAATGCCACAAGTCTGACCTGATTTGGATTCTCCAAGACAAAGTTATGTCCAATCTCCCACAATGACCTAATTATGGACTGGTTCAGTAGAGCGAACTTGTACGACTTTCCACATGTCATTTTTTCGTCCTTCACCTCTGAAATTGATAGCCAAGAAACTAAATTCCGTTTACTTGTGACCAATTTTTACGGCATTTCAATCCGATGCTAAGAGATAGAGTTATTGAACTTTTCCCACGATCACCTCTTTTTGATGAAATTCGGGAGCCTGAAAAAGCACTACCTTCCACAGATCATATCTCCAAAAATATTGTGAACCAAGCTTTGAAATTTTTTGGTGCATTTCCTCAGGATTTCATCTTTGCACCCTAAAAATTTCAGATTCTGAACTTTCTTAAAACAAACTTTATAGCGCAAATTCCATGATGACCTATTTAGGAGCCTGAAACAAGACCTAACTTCCACAGATCATATCTCCGAAAATGTTGCAAACCAAGCTCTGAAAATTTTAGAAAATCTTCCTCAAGATTTCGGCTTTTCACCCTAAAAATTTCAGCTTCTAAAACTTTGTAGAAAAACATTTATAGCGAAAATTCCACGATGACCTGTTTGGAGCGGAAAAACCCTAGAATCCAAAGCTCTGATACCAAATGTTGTGTAACCAGCTCCAAAAATAGAAGAAAAGAGAAATCAACGCCTTAGAAATAAGCCACTTTGAGGGGGAAACATCCAATACATTACATAAATTAACAATTCTTGGATGATACAATTTACAAAACCTCCTTTCTATATATAGGAGTCCATGTGGCCATAATGTAATCCTAGTGAGCCACAATGTAATCCTAGACGACCTAACAATAATAATTTAAGGACACAATAATAACAAAATGGGGGTTACAAGGGTACAATAATAACAATAAGGGGGTTACACTAATAAAAAATAGGGACTATACTAGTAATATAGGGACCTAACACTAGCCTGCCCAAGAAGGGGCTCCATGCTTTGGCTAGTTTTGGAAAGAACGAGGAGCTAAAAGTAGTTGCCAAGGTCAAGAAGGATTACAAGGTAGGGCATGACTCCAAGGGGTTCCTACTACAGCAGATCAATGACCCAGTAGTAAGCCTTGGAACCTTAGCCTTAGGATGTAAGCTAATGGGCATGTTCTGACCGAAGGTGGTCCTTGTGCATGTCATCACGCTAGTAGGACAGTGCAAGAAGGGGGTGAGCTACAATTTGTCCCAGTACCTATGCATGGAGTTCCTAGAAAATGTGCACGAGGCACAGGATCAAGGGAAGAAGTTTTGTTATTCATGGCTGCCTCTGTTGATTGCTCTGGTTGCGTTGGAGACACCAGAGGTTGCATTCCTCCCGGAGGTCGAACCTAGTGTTTTTTAAGGGGCACACTACACCAATTTATGGGACTGATGAGACCTAAAGAGAGTAAAATAAAATAAGATCTTTTGGGTCTTATTGGAAAGAGCTTTGGCAACAACTATCCACACATGGCCCTGGCTGTCCCCAGCCACCTATGAAAAGTAGAAAACCATTGTAGACATCTAGGTGACAATGCACCATGTGCAGATCCGTGCACTCAAATCCTCAATATGGTACAACCTGCCATATATGGTAACATAGGTGGAAATTGACTAGGTCATTGCAATGTGGCCGGAAGCATGGAAGGTAAGGCTCGGTTCCACCCCGCCTGTCACAACCTCAACTTCCGGGAAGGAGACAACAACAGCCGAAAAGGAAAAATAAGTTGAGAAGGGTGAAGAGAAAGATGAAGAAAAGGAAGCTAAGAAATAAATACACAAGGAGGTAAAAAAAATAGCAAGAGGACGAGCCTGAGGTAGATCTCGGTGAAACGGATGACCTATATGGTATCAGAGTTGAGTTTCCATAGGCACCAAGTGCGGCGGAGAAACCCCTAAGGGCTCGTGCAAGAAGCGGAAAGGTTTGAAGACTGAAGGCATGGATGAAGTCACTCTCAGAGAGGATGAATTGCACAAGATCATAGATGTGGTTGGATCAACCTTTGAGGATAGGTGGAATAAGCTCGAGGAGCAGTACAAGGCTACACTAGAGTCGTTGCAGACTATATTGCAGGTGTTATAGCTCACGACCGACACAATTCAAGTGAGTGTAGCTCAGGTGAGACTGATTCAAGCGAGCGAGAGAAAAAACATGATCATCAGCATGGCGGATAGCAGGATCTGCCCCTTCCGTGGAGAAGAAGTCACGATGGAACAACCTGAATTTCGTGCGAATATGAAAACCTTCTCAGAAGTTGGCATTGACTTGTCAATGATATCCAATGGAGAGTTAAACGTAATCTAGATGATCATTACAGATGAGCTGCAATATAGAGAGGCATGCGTGCACCAAAAACTCACTGAAGCAGAGCAAAAGGTCACAGTAAGAACGTTGAAGTCTCTCCAGGATCAAACAACGCAAAAAGAAGCGGTGGCACAACATGTGGAATTGGAAAACCTGATTGATCAACTTTGTGGTGACCTTTCTGAGGTTACAATCCCTGCTTCGGCTATGCTGCAAGACAAAATTGAAGGTCTAGTAGCAGCCTTGAAGTCCTCCAAATCTGAAGTGCAGGCGATTAAGTCAGATTTTTAGCAACAGATCGTGGATTTGCAAGCAAAGCTTCAACCATAAACTCTGCCAGAAGTGTGAGCATAGTGCGTTGCCTTAGTCAAAGAAGCCTCAACAAGTATTACAACAACTATTGACAATGGTATAGAACTTCAGGAGATAGCTATGGGTCTATGGACATCCATGTAGACAGATCCCCTTATCAGAAAATATTGCAGGAACTACACACCAAAGAGCAGGTGTTTGATGACCTTCAGTATGCTCTGCCAACATTTGTGCCTGCTCAACAAATGGCACAACTTCAAACAAGTTGGGTATTGTATGATGAGATTAAATACCTATGGAGGAAGAAGCACATCGTGAACAACCACATGAAGCCATGGGCAGAAGAAGCAATGAAGCTATCGCAGGCTTTGGATGCTGATGTGAAGAACCTGAATCAAACTTACCAGAGTATCAATCTCACAACAAAGGGGATGACCTCTCAAAAATTGTTGGATACAGTACAGAGTTCAGACGATCATAGCGCGAGCGTCCTTGCGCCCTTCACTACCTCCATCGAGTAGTTGAAGATGAAGATGAAGACCCAAGTACCTCTATGACTCGAGACGAGTCACAAGATTGTGTTGGGGGACTATTGGATCAGGGTCCCTTAGAATCATAATTTTGAGTAAATAATAGTATTTTTGTAGTTTTGAGTCATGCGTGCTAAGAAATGCATAGTCAAGGAACTTTGGGGCGGTTAAAAGTCACTTCATGAGTTGTTAGGCTAAAGGTTAAATATAGGAGTCTCAAACCATAGTTTGTGGACCTTAGGATGAGCACAGGCTAAGATATAAATAGAAGTATAGATCAATTCAGATACGGCATATTTTTATAAGTTTTGGGTATGTTCTGAAATTTGAGGCAAATCTGTGTAAGTGTCTGTGTCTGAAAGGCTCCTATTGGCTGTGTGCATGGAGGCCTTAGTATGGCTATGTGTAGACCCTACTGGTTGTGTGCATGGGTGAATCTGAAGGATTTCAAAGGGTTTTTCGAACAGTTGATGAAAAAAAAGTGTTTTGGGATAATTCTGAGTACTAAATGCATCTATGATATGTTTCTGCGATCTGTTTTTCTTACGATTTATGTTATATGTGATTGGATCGGTTGCGTACCTATTTTACTACTTAATATGAATGTTACTTGCATAGATCTATTACTGTGAGACCTAAATATCGGTTTATTAAGATTGTTAAAGGGATTTTTAAGCCACCATCTGTGCACACAGGATAGCCTACGTAAGTTGACCTAGATTCTCTTGGTTAGGGTTTCTAGTGTGTAATAAAATTTGTTATTATTATAGATCTGTGGACACCCACATCATTTAATTCTCTCTCAAGGTGTCGAAACCTGGTTCCATCACCACCCCATATTGCTTCGAGTGAGACATTCGCCTGCGCAAGTAGGTCACTAGAGAAAGGGCGAGTAGTAAGAGGGTTTTGTTGGTTACGCTTAACTCCAAACCTGGGTTAGGACCCCACAGGCTAAAAAGACAACACAGTTGCGAAAAATAAATCATATGAGTCTTCCTTGTAATAAAGAGTGGCTAATATCAAAACATGTTGACTTGCTCAACTATAACGGAGAAAATATTCCAAACAAATTTACTCATGGTAGAACACAGTGGTTGTGGTAAAAAACAATACGTAAATTTTATAGAACCATATCGCGACTAACCAAACATTATATTATGATATAAAAAACACTATACAAGTTCATATGGAGGTTGTGACTCCTTCACCAGTGAAACAAGAGTTCTTACTGAGATTTACATTCACCGAGGGTTGCAGAATTACATGCAGTAAAACACATTAAGATATTGTTTTTAGGCGCCTACCAAAATTTTCTCCACGATTTTTTCCACATACTTCTCAGACTTACATCTACCACAACACATAATATTTTTTTCTCCATAGACTTCTCAGACTTACATCCACCACAATACATAATATTTCTACTAACTTGTTATTTCGAAACATACATTTTCAACGCATTAATTTCATTACAGAGTCAAAAATTAATACACAACATGGTTGAATTAATACATAGCATGGGAGATTATACAAAAATGTTTTTATATGTTTTGGAGTTAATGTTTGACCATACACTTTTATAAACTATGAATTAAATTTTCATTTTATTTTTAATTTATATGCTATGTTACGGAATGGGTAATTGTACTCTTTTTTAGAACTTCACTTACGCCATGTCCTTAGCCTGCAAATTCAATCCGCAACCTAGAAAACATTTACTTGGGGGATGGTTGTTTTCGGAAAATTAAATGCAATGGTTGAGATTATTTTCCAACACTCCCCATTAATCGCAACTGCCACCATTGACCATTCCCAAAATATCTCTGAGATAAACAAAATTTCCATGTGCCAATGGCATTGTGAATATGTCTGCAAATTTTTCTTCTGACCTGCAGTGTTGCAACACAATATCACCATTGTTAACTAATTCTCTTATGAAATGATATTTAGCATCAATTTTCTTTATCCTCTTGTGAAAAACATAATTCTTTGATACTCCAATTGTGGAACTATTGTCATAGAAAATATTTGTTTTTCCATCTTGTTCATGGCATAAATCCCTAAACATCCTTCTCATTCAAACTACTTGAAATGTTGCTAATGTTGCGGTGACATATTCAACTTATGTTGTTCAAAATGACACTATCGACTACTTCCTGGAGGCCCATGAAATGGCTCTCGAACCTAGATGAAAAAAATATCCTCACGTGTTCTTTTTTCATCAACCCTTCCTGCCCAGTCACTATCAGTGTAACCAACCAGCCTAAACTCATTTTTTGTGGTGTAAAAAACACCATACTCCTTTGTCCCATTGACATACTTTAAAATCCTTTTCGGTGCTTTCCAATGTGTCTCCTTGGGTGTCCATGAACCTTGACACCAAACTCGTTGCATACATTATGTCAGGCCTAGTTGCAGTCAAATACAAGAAGCTGGTCACCATACTTTTGTATAATGTCAGATTGACATTGCTGCTACAATCTTCCTTGCTCAACTTGAACTCCATGATATTTGGAGTTGGTCCGAGCTTGTTGTTTTGCATATTAAAACTCTCTAAAATGTCTGCAACATAATTTGCTTGAGAGATAAAAATACCATTTTATGTTTTCTTCACTTCTATGCCCAAAAAATATCCTAGCAATCCCAAGTCATTCATTTCAAACTCACTTTTCATGACTCCTTCGAAATCAGTGATGAGGAAATAATCACTCCCTCTAAAAACCAAATCATATAAATACAAGAGAATAATAATAATATTACCATCACTCTCTTTGATGTAGAGAGTAGGCTTACCATCACATTTTTCAAACCCATTGTCCATTAAGTAAGCATCTATCTTGCTATACCATGCATGTGGTGCTTGCTTCAACCCATAAAGATATTTCCTCAACCTACACACCTTGTCTTCTTGGCCTTTTACCTCATAGCCAAGAGGTTGCACAACATACACATCCTCTTTCAACATTCCATTCAAGAACATTGATTTTACATCCATTTGATACACTTTCCATTTATGTTGCTCATCAATGGACAACATTGTGCACATTGTCTCCATCCTCGCGATAGGCGCATATGTTTCCACATAGTCTCTTCCATGTTGCTGCATGTATCCTTTGAAAAATAATCTTGCTTTATTCCTTTCAATTTCCTTCGTTTTTTCTCTTAGTCTTATAGACCCACTTCACTCCAATGACTTATTTTCCTTGTGGAAGGTTCACTAACTCCCATGTGTCGTTCTTTTTTATTTCTCCTATTCCTGCATTCATTTCTGCAACCCATTTATCTTCTTTGACTGAATCCTCAAAATTGATTGGGTCATCTACATGACAAAACAATTGAAATAAGAAATTCAGACTAGTGCTACTATCAACATCATTTGTTTGATATATTTCACTTAAATTTTTGAATTTTGGTTTTCTTATGCTTGTGGAATATGGGCTTGACATGTCACTTGGTGTTGTGACTCAAATAGATGGAGTTGAATATCTATGTGGCGTGCTTCGAGAAGCACTTGCTTTCCTATGCCATGTTGTTATATTATATTTTTGTGGTGTCACATGTTGACTACTTTATTGAGCTTGTGTAGGTGTAGGAGGAGTCACTGTGGAGGAATTACTTTCTTTGGTCAATTCATCTTTCTCTTCATGTGGTGTACATGTTTTCACATTGGCTTTCTCCTCTAAAATTCCATCCCATGTTTCCACTTCTACGAACTAAAAATCGTTTTTCATTATGACCTTCTTTATTGATAGATTTTAGAGCTTGTATTCTTTGGATCCATAATTGTATCCAACAAATATACATTTATCCCCTTGTTGTCCAACTTCTTCCTCAACTAATCTAGGACATGTGCATACGCCACACATCCAAAAACTCTCATGTGAGTGACAATATCCTTTCTTCCACTCCATGCATCTTCAAGAACTATATTCATAACACTTTTGGTTGGACACCTATTAATAATATATGCTACACAAGTGACAACTTTAGCAAAATAGTCATTTTCCATATGATTTTTCTTCAACATACTCATTTCTATTTCAATAATGGTCCTATTCATCCTTTCCACAAAACCATTTTTTTTCAATTACATGTTGTTGTAAATTTCTTGTGAATTCCATGCTACTAGCAAAAACATAGGAAGTCACTTGAGATGTATATGCCACCTCTGTCAGTCCTCTACACTTTGATGTAGTGTCCACTTTTCTTCTCCACATAAGATGTGTATTGGAAGAACTGCTCAAATACTTCAATTTTCTATTTTATGGAGTAAACCCATGTCTTCCTTGTATAATCATCTATTAAAGTCAAAATATAATGGATTCCCTCGATTGATGGTGTCTACAATGGTCCACATAAATCTGAATGGAAAATCTCTAAAGGTGCCTTTTCCCTTATTGACTTTCTTGCTAGAAATGAGTCTTTGTGTTGTTTTCCAAACATGCATCCTTCACATTGGTTGCCCTATTCTTCTGTAAGTGGTAATCCTTTCACCATGCCTTTCCTGTGCAACAAATTCAAACCTCCAAAGTTGAGATGGACAAATCTCAAATTCCACAACTAATTTTCATCTTTTATTTATGCTTGAAAGTTTTCTTGTGTGACAGCTACAGTTAATTGATAGTTGTGCTTGAGAACCTTCTTTCCTCAAAAATGATTTTAGCTTGAGAGGAAACATCCTTTTGTTTGTCATATGAACTTTTGAAATCAATTATCTTCTTGGAGACTTATCCAAAATTGTGCACACATCATTTTTGAGAAAAGCATTGTAGCCCTTTTGCATGAGTTTTCCAATGCTTATGAGGATATGTTTCAAACCAAGGACAAAGTAAACATCTCAAATGTACTTCTTCTCTCCCTTATTTGTTAGAATTCTGACTCTTCCTTTTCCCATGACAAAGACTTTGCTATCAGTAGCCAATGTCACTTCAAATTTTACACCTTCATCTCAATTGGAAAACATTTCTATGTTCAATGTCATGTGGTTGCTACACCTTGAATATAGAAACCATACATATCCTTGTTTTTATTGTGTTACATTACAATCTAAAAACATGCTATCATGGTTCTGATTTTCCTTTATGAATTTTCACTTGGTTTGCTACTTATGTCATATTTCTCATTTCTACATTCATTTTCATAATTACCATACTTCTTAGAGTAATGACATTCAACTTGGGATTTATCATACCTTTGACCTTGTGCTTGATTTTGGCTTGGGCCTTGGCTCATATTTTGATTGTTGCCCATTCCACTTGAACTTGAAGAGCTGCTTCTTCCACTTTTGTGTGGGCTTCCACCTCTTCCTCTATAATTTGATCTTCCTTGACCTATACCTTGGACAAATGAAACTTGTGTCTTGAAGGAACACTCCAATTATGAGTTTTTTTATTTTTCGAGTCTATACTCATGAGAAATCAGAGATGCATAAAGCTCATCCACTGAAATTTTTGAGAGATCCCTTGTCTCTTCTATGGCCACAACCATGGCATCCAATATTGCTGGAATAATTCTCAAAATTTTCTAATATATTCTCTTTTCCACACGTGACTCACCATGAGACCAGATTTGAGTAACCAATCCAATTACATGTGTAAACAATGATTCTACATTCTTAGAATCTTCCATAAAAATTGTCTCAAAATCTCTTATCATTTGTAGTCTTTTTTTCTTCAGCTTTTCCATGCCTTGGTAGGTTGTCTGGAGGGCATCCCATGATTCCTTGTACTTTTTTTCTGTTGCAATCCTTGGGAAGATACTTTCATGAAATGATTGAAAGATGTAAAAGAGGGCCTTGGAATCATTCCCGTTGTCCCTCAAGAAATCTTTTTTTTCTTGTGTTGAATCCAGGCACAGTTCCGTATCTACTAGTTCGAAATATATTCTCCACAAATTCTAAATATCTTGAGAAGAAAACACATCCTTCATTGTAATAAACAAATAATCATAATTGTTTCCATTAAACCGAGAAGTTTAGGGATTAGTCAAGCTTGTGCTTGTTGCTACCATTTTCACTATGTAAAAAAAATCCCTTCCTCACCGTGTAAACATTATCTCCACGGGTGAATATGCTCCCAACAAATGACTTCTAAAACAAATTTTAACTTGTAGTAAAAATGAATCTTCTAAAACAACTTTTAACTTGCGTAAACTAATTTAACAAATTGTTTTCACTCGCACACCAAAATTTGCTCCATAATTTTCTCCACAAACTTCTCATACTTACATCAGCGACAATACATAATATTTATAATAACTTACTATTTCCAAATATACATTTTCAACACATTAATTTCATGGCAGAATCAAAAATTAATACACAGCATGGGCGAATTAATACACAACATAGTCGAATTAATACAGAACATGAGTGATTATACAAAAATGATTTCTATGTTAGGGAGTTAATGTTTGACCATAAACGTTTATCAACTATGAATTCAATTTCCATTTACCTTTTAATTTTCTAAATGTTATGTGAAATCAGTAATTTCACTCTTGTTCATAACTTCACTTAAGCCATGCTCTTAGCCTGCAAACTCAGTGGGAAACCTGCAAAACATTGATTGAGATATGCTTGTTTTCAAAAAATTAAACGTGATGGTTGAGATTAATTTTCCAACAAAACTCTCCAACTTTCTATGACTCCACAATGTCGATCACTCCACTTACTGGCCCGTTGGTTGAATGCAAGCTAATACAAGCTTCTATATCTATTTGACCATGTGTATACAACAAAATAGTACTAGGAGTGAACTATAACACACACAACGTCATTATTTATACAAGTTGGCTCTCAACATTCAGAGCTCCAACTTATTAACGCATAAATAATGCAATGGATCTAGATCTAACACAAGCTCTCAAATACAATATGGCATGCCTTTCATTCATTGGAACTCTGTAGGGATCATCTCTCTACCTCCTCAGTACGCTACGTTATAATCTCAATTCCTCCTTTTTAGACACATTTTTATGCACCAAAAACATTTATTTTAGATTGTAGGAGAACCGACTTTCTCCAGCAATTCTTGTCTGGACCCTTCAAAAACAATTCAATTTTGGAAGGCTCATAAACACTGCAAGCTAAATAACACTTGCACACTGCATAGAAATATGCAACAATGCTCCTATCTTCCAACAATGCGCAACTCCAAAGGGCCACACAACCAAAACTATTTCATGAGCCCAATTAATACCTAATATTTGATACCAATTTGAAATTAAGGATACACAACCAATGAAAGAAATGGTTAGCTCCTTGGTGAGGCTAGCTCACCATGAGAGTGCATGCACAAGGCACATTTGTTCATCAACAAGAAATCTCATACATATATAAGGTTACAATTTTGTTGAGTATTTTAAACAACTCCCTAAGAAATAGGATCTAAATCCTAAATAAAATAGCTCAATCTCAACAAACAACAAGAAGTGACTATTAGTGAATTAATTTAGAACTAAGTAGATTTGTATGTTATTTCCATGTTTTTAGTAGTATATATATTATTTACTTATATAAATAATTTTATAAAAGTTAATTATTTTAATTATCAAAATAAAATTTAATATTTTTTATAACTAAAAAAATGATGAATTATTTACACTTTGTATAAGAAGGGAAGTATTATAATTGGTTTTGAAAAAAAAACAAATTGTCTCTCGCATGGGAAGAGGGAAACAAATGAACAAGTAATTTTTTTTGGGATTGAAGCTTACTGAATTTTTTTTTGTAATGTTGGTAGTGCCTTCCTATTCATTCATTAGATCAAAATATCAGGTTACAATCATAATATATACTTGATGGCCTCAACCTTCACATAGAAAACCAGGTCTGCTAGCCACCTCAAAGAGTTATAGGCCAACCAAAATTGATAGAGTTTAAATGATATAAAAGGAGTGTATTAGTTCTGTTGTGCTAAGTTTCCTTTCAGTAATAAAAACATGTGCAATTTGTCTCCATATGTTGTCTTAAGGAATGAGAGTTTTAACTGTAAAAATTAGATGAATTAGTGAACTTTAAGCATGTAAATAATCCTTAAAAACACTGAACAATCGTGCATAACAGAGAAAAAAATTCACACATAAGTTTTACACAGTAGACATGATGATGCAGTTCACCCCCCTTGGGCTACATCTACTGGTCCATCTCCCAATGGCATGCCCCTCTTTTACATTATACTCAAAACTGTAAATTACATATGTTTTCAGACCTCTACTGGTTGTTTCCTCTACACCAATGGCTCTAGAATGCTCAAATTAGTCTAGGTAGACTCTTGTTTTACCACAATTGGTCGAAAATTGACCTCCCAATGCATTTTTCGCAATGTTAGCTTGAAAAGCTCCATTAAATGTGGAGAACAGGCAAATAGCTACAGTTAAATTTAATAAATCCCCTAAAAATAGGGGCGCACTCCAAATATGGCCAGACGGTTATCTTAACATTTAAGTGTTAGTGGCTGGGTGGTCACATGCCAAACCTGTCGTAACCTTCGCTTGTTACAGTTTTGAAA
Organism: Pinus albicaulis; assembly: GCA_034641835.2. Taxonomy (NCBI): domain Eukaryota; kingdom Viridiplantae; phylum Streptophyta; class Pinopsida; order Pinales; family Pinaceae; genus Pinus; species Pinus albicaulis. The sequence goes on along the minus strand of JAXQQM020081186.1, from coordinate 84,058 downwards.
ATATGCCATATACGTCGAAACCGGAGGTGACGAGGTTCCACAACCGTAACATTTAAAACTCGATCATGTGACTATCGTATTAACTTTTTGCAACTCCACCGGGTTAACCGCTGTTTTGGAACTACAACTGTAACATAAGTTTTAACTCCTCACATGTGAACAGTCTTCGCACTAACCATTGGGGTTTGAGTGGAGGCCACGGTTCTGGCGCTAGGGCGTATGGAGGGGGGGGCTGGCCTCCCCAAACCTCCGAATACAAAACCATCAAAATTTAAATAACACTTCCGTCCCACTACTGTTAAGAACCAAGGTGTAGGCAGCCTGCTGAAAGGACTTTACTGCAGGCATGAGGTCGACTGTTCAAACCTCCGGAGCTCCAAAAAACTTTAATCAACCATTCTAAGGACACGTGGCAGCCTCCGGGCTTGCCACGTGTCACTCTACCATTGGCCAGTTAGAATCTCATCAACGAACCAAATTCCTCCGTACCATCAACATCTAATGGCCTTGATTGAGTCACATGCCACAATTCTGTTGGTCGAATAAAAATGGAATATTCCAAGTATATACCTGCTGACTGTACCTACATGTTGACTAGGAATCCAGTCACAAATTTTAGTGTTTGGGAAAAAAAATAGAACGAGATATATTCCTCATACAACAACAACTTTTCGAACCGTTCACGGTGTTGGAACTGTAATGACAAGACCTTTCTGATCGCTCAGGTTTGGACCTATTTCAAGCAATTTCATTTTTGAGCATAAGACTTGATCTCCTGATGACACCTCCCCACCAGGAATATTTTGGACCACAAAAGATCTTTGGACTACTGAACATGAAGATGAGGAGACTGTGTCCCCACTCTTCCAATCTTAATCCACTGAAATTTCCCTAATTTCATTAATTGAAGCTTTTCATGAAACGACAAATTTTTCCTTGATTTCGTTGACCAACCATTGCTGAATTTGACATAGTCATGCTGCATATTTACTGAAATTGCATAACAACAACCTAACTTTGTTGTAAACATCTTATTTCTACATTGGTCTATAATCAAATGAAACTTGGAATTACTCTCACCTTACATCTTGTCCTTATGGCGATTTTTTGCTGAATTAGCCTTGAACTTGTGTTGATTTCTGACCAATTTTCTTCGCCATTGTACCATGCCTTTCTGAAACTAGCAATGAACATTTCTAAATCATGTTCCTTCTTTTTCAAGTTGCTTTTCCCTCTCTTGGACCTTTGCAACTATCACTGACACTTTGTTTTCAGCACCGTTGGACAACAATATCGACTACTTCAACTGCTTTTCATGTTCTTTCAAAGATAACCTACTTTCAAACTGAAACAACTCATTACATACATCAACATTTTTTTGAAAAGGATTATGTAAAGCTTCCCTTTGTTTAATCATCATCAATGTCAATTTTTGACTTGCATTGATGAGCCTCTTCATTTGTCGTGCATTAACTATAGAAGTGTCTAGCTTTTTGCGATGAGCTCTCACAATGTGGTCCTTGCCATCTTTGAATAAATGGTATTTGTTCTCATGGAGATGGAAAATAGCTTTCTTGTCATACAAGTAAGGACTGTCCAACACCATACATGTTGTATCAAGCGGAACAACATCTAATTCAACTATGTCAATGAAATGTACAGTTGTTGCAAAGTGCAACATGCACTTCTTTGAAACCTGTAAATTTGCATCCCTACAAATCTAACCAAGTGGATATGGTTTCGGATGTGGAATGGTTTGAATATTAAGTTTCTTGACCAAGTATTTAGAGATTAAATTTTCTTGTCACCCACTGTCAAACAATGTGTCAACTTTGTTATGTTTGGAAATGACCCTAACATAAAATAGTTCAATTCTCTTTACTTCATTTGGATTTTGTGTGTGGCAATTAGATATACTAGAACTGGGTTTAGTTTCTTTTTCTTTCCCCTGTATGTTCTTTAGTCCCATAGCTATGATTTTTGTTTCATAACCTGAATATGACCCTAGGTCTTGTTCATCTATTTCAACAGTTTTTCCTTTCTCCTTGGCTTTCTCTTTGGCCTTCAAACATTCTGGATTCAACTTTGGATGAAGTTTCCAACAATGGTCATCATCATGGCTAGTTTTAGAACAATGTTTGCAAGATAATTTTCCCTTCTCTTTTCTAATATTTGCATTTCTCCTTTTCTTCCATTTTCATTTAAACTCATTTTCCTCATTCCCATCTCTGTTTTGTTTTCCCCTTGCTTCTAAATGTGTGGCTTGAACACAAAACTCATCTAGGCTTGTAGGGTTAAACATGAGGGTTGTATGTCTTAGGTAGGTATGTAAGCCTCCTATATACTTGAGAAAAGTGTCTTGGAAATGAAAATCTACTCCTAGTAAAAGATTTCTTCTCCTAAATTCTTGAGTATACATTTGTACATTTTGTCCTTTCAATTGTTTAAAATTTTCCAGTCCATTATGGCTTTCTGAATGTGAGCTAATGGATAAAACTATTGTTTTATTGCAGAAATGAAACCAATCGACGATAAAATAATATTACCATATTTCTTGATCTCCTCCTTTTCTTGGCTTCCCACCAAACAAGTGATGCACCTTCCATTCTCAATGAAGCTACTTGGATTTTGGTATCATCATCATGAAAATTTTGAATTCTCAAATAGACCTCCAATTGCCTAATCCAATTATCTATCTTTTATGCATTAACTTCACCATATCACCATTAAACATCGTTAACACAAAATTAACATCAAGTTTTAGAAAAGGACTTTTACCCAATTTTTTTGACTTGTATGGTTGATGTACTGAAGATGAAGTAGAGGATTATGAGGATGAAGATGAGGGTGATGATGGTGAATTTCTACTATCTTCATTTCTTCCATTGCACTTCTTTGATTTATGTTCATCATTGTGGCCTCCTGACTATCATTTTCCTTTCTTATGAAGTTTGGATCCTTCTCCTTCTAGTCTTTCATTCCTTTCTTGATAAAGGACTCTCACCATTTAAGTCATGTCAAGGAATGCTTTCGTAAACACTCTTTCTTCCTCTTTGGGATCCACCTCCTCATGGGTTTCTTCTTCTCTTGGAGGCATGCTTGATGCTACTTCTGCTTCTCTTGGACGTGAACTAGGAGGTGTAGAATGTGGCAATCATGCCCTCCTTTGCGTAGCTCACTTAAAGAACCTGTTGCTTCCACCAATTTTCCTTCTCCTCTCTTAAGCTTGAGCCTAGTAAGCATGAAAACCCTTGCAAACAGTTAAAAAATCCTTGCACATAAAAACACCAGAGATAAAACTCTAGCTCTGATACCAACTTGACCTTAAAGGAGTGTATTAGTTCTACTGTGCTAAGCTTCCTTTGAGTAATAAAAAAATGTACAATTTGTCTCCATATGTTTGCTTAAGTAATGAGAGTTTTAACCATGAAAATTATATGAATTAGTGAACTTTAAGCATGTAAATAAGCCTTAAAAACAATGAACAATAGTGCATAATAGAGAAAACCATTCACACATAACTTTTACACACTATGCATGATGAAGCAGTTCAACCCTCTTGGGCTAGAACTGCTGGTCCAGCTCCGAATGACATGTCTCTCTTTGTCATTATTCTCAAAAATGTAAATTACATATGTTTTCGGGATTCTAATGGTTGTTTTCTCTACACCAATGGCTCCAGAATGCTCACATTAGTCTAGGTAGACTCTTGTTTCACCAAAATTGGTTGAAAATTGACCTCACAATGCATTTTTCCCAATGTGAGCTAGAAAAGCTCCACTAAATGTGGAGAACAGGCAGTTAGCTACAGTTAAATTTAATAAATCCCTAAAAAATAGGGGCGCACTACAAATATGGTCGGATGGTTATCTTAACATTCAAGTGTTAGTGGCAGGGTGGTCACATGCCAACCCCGTCATAACCTCCAATTGTTACAGTTTTGAAACTCCTCCATATACGTTGGAACTGGAGGTGACGAGGTTCCGCAACCATGACATCTAAAACCCCACCATGTGACTATTGTAGTAACTATTTCCGGCTCTGTCGAGTTAACCATTGTTTCAGAACTGCAATTGTAACATAAGTTTTAACTCCTCGGATGTGAATAGTCTTCACGCTAAATGTCGGGGTTTGAGTGGAGGCCACGGTTCTGGTGCTAGGGTGTATGGATGGGGGGTTGGCCCTTCGAGGCTAGCCTCCCCAAACCTGCAAATACAAAAACATTAAACTTTAAATAAAACTTCCACCTTACTACTGTTAAGAACCAACATATAGGCGGGTTGGTGAAAGGACTTTGTTGTGGGCATGAGGTTGGTTGTTCGAACCTCTGGAGCTCCAAAAAATTTTGATCAACCAATCTAAGGACACATGACGACCTACAGGCTTTCCATGTATCACTCTACAATTAGCCAATCAGAATCTCATCAATGGCCCAAATTCCTCCATACCATCAACATCTAACGACCTAGTTTGAGCCACATGGCATGATTCTGTTGGCCGAATAAAAATGGAATATTCTAAGTATATACCTACTAACTCAGCATCTAGTCACAATTTTTTGTTGTTTGGGAAAATGAACAGAACGTGATATCTTCCTCATATGAAATCGGTTATTCAAACTGTTCACGGCGCCAGAATCGCAATGACGAGCCCTTTCTAGTCGCTCAGGTTTGGACCTGTTTCGAGCACTTTCATTTTTTAGCATAAGACTTGATCTCCTGATCATTAAATCTATCTCTAGCTACCTTAACAGGTCTATTATCTACTATATCTAAATACTTAACTAGAAAGTAAATGTGATTCGTACTTTTCATCCCAAAACAAAAAGAAAGAACCATAAAACTTAGTCATCTAATGATTCTATGGGCGTCGGGCCCTTGACGCTTGACCCAGGCATGTCGACTTGTTTCATACTCTGTAGCTGAAGATTCATTTGCCCAAGGAAAACATTCTGGTGGTGTTGCAGGAGATGGATTTCCTAGATGTCCCTCCACATTTCCACTAGAATAGAGGTTGCTTTTGGATCTTCACCTATTTATTGAACATTAACAATGGCATTGGCCAATAAGAATTTCATTGTCTAGTATATATCAATGGACTATTTAATAAATAAATTATTCCCCTGGTATTCCCCAGGTCTGTCAGCATCTCCATCTCTTCGTCAAAGATGTCTTCTTCCACTTTTATTTTTTTATCTTTCTCCCATCCTAAAATCAAATATTTCACGTGGCCAGGTGTACCCACCACGTAGGCATGGAAAAGGTTCTCCATTATTTCCTTCCAAGACTTCCTTCCCCTCCTGCTTGGCCCCACTTTTGAATTTCCTTTATCCTTAACCTCGTTTTTCATAGATTTCCCTTTCACCATTTTGACTTTGTAATGTTTAGCCAACAACTGAATTATCTTACCAGGCCACACGGGGGTTCTAAGAAAACCTGTAGAGGTACTAAGAAGACCTATAGAATGCAACAAAATTAAAATATTGAATTTAGTGAGAAAACATAAGATAATATCCTCCTTATTGAGGGTCACCATCGTAATCTTAATAGTTTGTTGTGATTCATCTGTCCCTCTTATTTTAACCCTGAGCATTATAAAATTTGCAAAGCGCGATAGCTCATTGGATTGACCTGAGAGCGTTATACTGATCTCAGTTCTTTCCGTTTCTAGAACAGGGCCACGTAAAGGAGTCTCAACCTTCCATAAAGGAGTTACATTCTTAACATGTAGGAGTGAGCCTTGTAGAAACGAAATGTTCCCATTCACCACAAACACCTGGACAGAGACTGGATAGTGACACCAAAACAAAACCTGATAAGCTTCACACATGCAACTTGAGAATAAGACCTGATAAGATTCACATATGAAACCAGATAATGAACGCTCCATGTGCACGGTAAGAGAAATATGCCCCCCAAAAAATAGTCTGGAGTTTAACTTACCACACAAGGTTCCTCTGGCATTATCTACATTTCCAGACAGAAATCTACCCCCCAAAGTATCATTATATTTCATGCATGCAATTTCATGAAATTTCCACTCCGAACTATGGAATTCACAAACTGGGGAAAGAGGTTGACCTACATCACTATGGCCATAACCAATATAATTCCAAAAATTGCTGTTTATGCAGTGAAATTGAGATAGAAGACTCATAATCTGACTTCCAGAACTATGAATTGGGTAAACTAAGATGATAATTTTACAAGAAAATACCTGGAATTAATAAACGACTCTATAATATTAACATGCAAGGCTAATTAAGAGACATGTAGATTCATTCAAACAATTTAAAAGACAAGATGATTAGGGATTCAGGGTTACCCGCACAATTTCTCCTGCCACATCGCCTGCATTCTTCATGCCCAAAACTTCCGAATTAACATGACTAGAAAGAAAAAAACCAAATATCCAACTAGACTTAAAACCACGGAGACAGACCAAAACAAAATTTCCATGCAAACTTAAAACCAAGTACCCATAGATGCCAGATTCCAATGCCTAACAACCTTAATATCCCATGAAAAATTCAATAAACCAGCTTGAGAAACATACGTCTTATTAAAACCATGGTGAATCACTTCCATTCCAAACATAAAGAAAATAAATGAAACCAATAGAGCAAGGCCTTCTTTCTACGCAGAGACAGTCATACTGATAAGGAGACTAAGAACATACCCAGGGAAGCGACATGCAACAACTACCAATTCCTTCGACTGCTCAACAACCTTCTGCCTGACTACCTTCTCAATAGACATCTGTGGAGGGAATAGCTTACCACCCTTAGCTTGTCTTTTCTTCCTCCTGTATTGGCACTTTCCCCAAAAACTGTCTGACAACATGAGTCGTCTGCCATACAAATTTAATGTTGTCATTATATAACGTGGGTGAAACCACCCACATCCCTCACCGCATGTCAATATGGTCTAGCCGTGTGGCTTGCATGTCCTCCTGCCACCTCACTCCTTTCTATGTACACCTGGCACCCCAATCGGGGATGATTGAAGCTTACAGATGAAAAATTATATAAAATATTAATTAGTATTAAGATTTCAAAATAATAATTACAATTTTGAAAACATGTTATTAGAAAAATTAAAGAACCTTTTTAAAATTCATTATTTTAATTATTAAGGAGGTGGAAAGTTTTAATATGGTTGAATATTATCAAATCCTCATATTAATGAATATAAATATGGATAGTTTAGCAAATGTAGCATTTAGAATCCTGACATATAGATAATGTGAGAAAAGGAATCCAACTCTAGATTAAATGATTCAACAAAATTTGAAAAATTAATAAATGTTATACATTTGCTAAAAATATGCATCTTATTGTAATGCTATTGTAATGTTTTTTAACTAGAAACTTGAAGATATAATGTGAATTCCTTTTCTACTTTATTTTAAATATCCTTCAATATAAAAAAGTTAATGAATGAACAATATATTTTAAAATATTTGTTCGCTGAACAAAAAAAAAATGTGAATGTTAATTCCCTCATTCCATAAAATATTCCTCGTTTATGATATAAATTCAACCCATTAGAATGGTTTTCAGTGTAACTATTACACTGAAGGAGGGACAATTGAGACATACCCATGTCACTACTATCGAAGAAAAAATTCAATACTTGTTCCAATATTATTGGTTTAAGATTGCGTGTCTTAATTAATGCTATAATTAGGTCTTAATCATACTAATTAATCTTAGTATGGTTTTCTGGGGGGTGAATTTGGATATTGAAATGCAGGAACATTTATCTCTTCCATAGCTTTAGCATAAGTGGCTGGATATAGTTAGCATTTCCAGACCCTTTAAAAACATTTGCTTCAGAATTTTCCATCAATGGTGTTGTATCAACGGATGTTGAATATAGATGATAGTGCATGTTATGGTAATGGGAGGTGCATCAGTGGTGTTGTTATCATATTTGGTGCATTTGAGGTGGTGAATTTTGGACTCTGGAAGAAACCCTATTTTTTGGGGTGGATGTTGTATTTGGCGGTCTACTGGTGGTTATGGAGTGGTGGAATACCCTTTGAGAACAGACACTTGCTCGATCTCCTTCGTTTCCTGGTGATATTCGGGTGGAGATGTGATGGGCTGGGGTGGCTATGATACGATGTTGAGGACGTCGAGGAGATGCATCTTGTTGCTTGCTAGTGGTGATGTGATTATGGATTAAAATTATTTTTCTTGCCTGGGTGGGTGGGACAATTAATTTTGGAGTTATCTTTAGTGCAAATTTTTGGAGTTTCAGGTGGCCAAATCTGCTGAAACAATTTGAGGTAAAATCTTGGTTTTTGTTATTTAAACTAGTTTTTTGACTCTATATATGGATTCATCACCCTAAAAAAACCCCTAGGGCACTTTGATTGTGCAAAGTTAGCAATCAAACTTCTCTTTTCAATAAATTCCTGCCGGATTTTTGAGAAATTACATCGGAAAAAGCCATTATAAAAGCCTTCAAAAAGTCGCAGTAAAGACTACCTGATTAATTTCTGGAGATGGTGTGATATGTTTTGTATCCTGTTTGATATTTTGGGTAGAGAAATTGTTTGGGATCAAGGCTAACTCATCAATGTATTTCACATCTTGACACACCACTACTGCATATTATATTCATATGCCTTAGTCTGCCTAGTTGGCATTCCCTAGGTGATGGTGGTACCTATCAGTTATTCTCATCCATGGGTGTTTTTATATAAATTCTCCCTATCAGGTACATGGTGGTTGTTGCTCGGAGTTAGCCATTCTATTTGTGGCACGCCGGGGAAAATATTTCCTTTATGGGACTGGTTATATTTTTTAAAGGAGTTGTCTATTAAGGTAGAGTAATTGCTCACATGACCGAAAGTGGCTGGAATCTGGGCAATTTTTTTTTAAGAAATCTTGCAGTAGCAGTGTTTGAATCACATTTTTTATGGTGGAAATGGATTTAACACCATCAAAAACCTCTAGGGCACCAAAATTATTGAATTTTGATAGCTATAACATGGATTTACAAAAATTCCTACCGGATTTTCCATGATTTTCAAGGAAAAAAACCAATCTAGTTAGACTACGAATTTTTGAAACGGTATTTTATGATCCATAATGGGTCTTGCTCTCAAACCGTGACATCCTGGTGACCCTGAGGCTGACATCCTTAGACTCAGTATTGTCACGATATGTGTGGAGAAACATAAATACAACTAACCGTTGGACTACTCAGATAAAGGGCTATCTCACCTCATTAGATGCCGACATTGTAGAATAAAATTTGTACGGGCCACCTTCGACGCAAAAACAACTTGGGGTGACCGGCCTCGTGGCTCGCAAGACATATCTCATCATTTAGACGACAGTCATCCAACATACAACAAGTAACAGACAAGGGCTTGCATGGAAATATTGCCTTGTATATGCAATCGAATACCACATGGGCTACGCCACCGATGAAACGGGTCTCGGGACCACATGGTGTTGATGTGTTGTCATCGAATGCAGAACAATGTCACTGTGGTGTCGCTACGCTCATCTTGACATCAATGACACCAATTCTACCACGTTAAGTGTGATCTTGAACCAAAAATCCTTTCTTTTGGACACGATGTGCTTTGGGATTGAATTCAAAGTTTAATAGGGCATTAGTGGGTTGATGGTATTTTGCGATAGGCAAAAATATGGATATGGATGCATGGGTTCTTACCTGGAAGCCATTACCTAGCTATACCCCAAAGGTGAGTTTGCCTGAACCACTAGTTCGCTTACATTTCTTACACAAGGAAAATGCCTAAAAAGTAGTGTGGAGCTCGTGGATTCAAGCTATAAGTTTCCTTATTGCATAAATGGTATGTGGGATTTAATCCCCTCTCAAACACTTTGACGAATAGATTGGCATGGGTTAAATTTCCTAGTATCTTTCGCTTGAGTTATGGATGAAGGGCAAGCGTTGGAGGACATTGAGAATGCCTTAGAATATCTTGTATACATGGATCCATGGACTTTAGGTGCTCGTGATAAGAGACTAGCCTTAATTTTGGTGGAGTTTGATTATACCGGCATACTAATGGTCGACATCATCCTACAATGGGGGACCCTTCATTTTTCACCAGAGATCGACTATTGGAACGTTCCTTTTAGATGCGTACTCGCCATCGCACACGACCCCTATTTGGATCATTGTCCATGACACATACATAGTGATGGTACATCACTACCGGTTGACCACTCTGGGACTATGGAACATGACACTTATTGGTGGGATACCGACTCTAATACAGGCAATTATAATGGAAATTTATCTCGAATGAACTTTGGGGTAGCTCGAAACATAGGGCCCCCTCTCTAAACACCTCCTTTTTATTTCATGATAATCACTTGATCGATGTATATCTTTACCCCTTGTTCCCACCTAGAATAATGGGAGTAGTGGGGTTGATTATTTGGGGAAGAGGTTGGAATGATTCTTGGTTCATCATGGGTTACTAGTTTGGGAAATTTTTAGTCGATGGTGGTGCAATATTATATATCCAACCACTATCCTATTATATTGCAATGGAGACATGAAGTAGAAATAAGAGGAATCTCATTTAAATTTAATAGGACTGGTTGGAGGATGAAGGTTTGAACAAAATGGTCACTAGGGCATGAAGATCGTTTCAAGAAAGACATGGAGATGACCATGGAACACATCATGGGTTGTCCGGAAAATATAAAGAACATAGTATAAACTTGGGAGCAAAATAAGAAGGCCTCACTCTTATCCTAATTAAATCACATTACAAGAGAAATCAAGGAACTAAGTTGTTTCCTTTTGGAGGATTTCCCTCGGCAATTGTTGAATAGGTTAAAATCTCTTGAACAAAGGAGGAGACAATTTTTTTTATTCAAGAAAGAACATGGAGACTTAAGAGCCAGGCTACACATATTCATGATGGTGATCGCAATACAAAATTTTTCCATAAATTTGCTAGCCATCGAAGTAATACAAATGTAAACCGGCACATTATGGGAGAAGATGGAAACTATACATTCTCAAATAAGGATATTAAAAGAGACGCGGCAAATTTCTTTGTGAAACTATTCAAGGCTTCTAATGAAATTAATTTGTAGGATCTACTATGGGCCGCTGAATAATATCAACAAATGTTTGATCGGAGGCTAATGATATCCCTTACCTCCTTGTCACACCGGAGGAGGTGCACATGGTGTTAAACTATTTTCATAAAGATAAATTCAAATGTCAAGATGGTGAGACCTTTGAGCTATTTCTTCACTTGTTTCATATCATGGGAGAGGAGCTTTGTGTCATGATCGAAGAATCCAGGACATGAGGTTATATTTCTTGGGCATATAAATCAACCTTCATTGCATTGATACCGAAGGTGGATGCGCCAAAACCATTTGCATATTTCAGACCTATTTCCTTATTTAACATTCTCGTACAAATTAATCTCCAAAATAATTTGGGAACATTAAGGGCCCTCTCTTTTCTTATATCACATTAGAACAATTTGAATTTTTAAAGGGAAGATCTATCCACGATGTTGTTTCTATTGCGCAAGAGTATTGCTATTGCGCAAGAGTGCATACATTCTGCACATTCTAAGAAGTTGAAGGCAGTGATGAAAATAGATTTGAAAAGAGAATATAACTATTTGGATGGAGGACACTCTACATCATCCTTGTTAAGATCGACTAGACCACATAAACATAGACCGGATCATCGCATGTGTTACCGGCATTTGGCTAGTTGTCCTCATAAATGGTTTGCCCATAGATTTCTATCGGGGACCGCATCGGGATGCTCTTTATTTCCCTTACTCTTCATTCTTGTCATGGATGGATTAAGTAGAAAGACCACATATGCTCAGAGTGGATCAATATCACGGTATGATTTTTCTCTACTAGTATGCATAACACATTTGTTTTTTGTAGACGACATTCTTACAATTGAGGATATCAAATCAAACACAATGGGAGGTATTACATTATATTTTCAAGAGATCTGGTGAGGTTTCGTGTCTACTCGTTAATGGAAATAAACCATTTCTATATCATTTTGATGGTGATCTCGTTGGTTATCAATTTCATTGGTGATCTATTTGGTGTGAAAATATGCAAACTATGGGATGGTTTTGGATACTCGGTTACAGGTTAAAACTAACCTCATACAAATGCTTTGATTGGCATTGGTTTTTCTCCATGATCGGTAGAAAGCTACAATCTTGGACCTACATGTTCCTTTCTCTTGGAGGAAGATATACCCGGTCACTTCGTACTAAAACAACTCGGCGACTTATTGGATGCATCTCCTCACCATTCCAACTCATATATGCTCAAGAATGTGATCTAGAATGACACGCTTTCTGTTGTCCGGCTCAGGAATGGACACGATTTTATCCGGTTCCATGTGATTTACTTGCTGGATCGAAGCTATACAAGGGATGGGGTATACTGGATACTCGTATATTTGGTTGCTCACTACTTCTTAAATCTTTGTGGAGGGAGTTATTTGGAAACAGATTATGGGGTCAAATTATCTCTCGTCAAATATCTCGAAGACCTACACATTTTCCACTAGCTCAGCGATCAAAAATTGGATACAGGAAGGGCTCTCATATTTGTATGAGCTTCCAAAAGGTTAAGTCGTGGCTCCTAAGAAGGTCCAAGAGAACTTTTGGCAAAGGTAATGACATCCTAATTGGCTAATATGACATTGTAGGAATAGAATTATGTAATTATTTATCACACAACACCATAACCGCACTATATCGCAGAGGTATCATGTTCTTATATTAGGCTATTGGTGGGTGGCGCTTCACAACTTGGTCTTCTTGAACTAGAAGCAATGGATTGGAATCATTTTCTATGTCTCCTAAGAGAAGCTGGACTATGTGGGAATCACGATGGGGACTCCATATCATGGGAGGGAACCACTCACGGGTGTTGTGATTGTTGTAGAGACATATCATTACATATGAGAATCGTTATTGGACCACATGTATCATGATTTGCGCCTTTCTCGAAGATGTGTGCCCCTCAAGGTTGTCTTATTTGTCCGGTTGGTATGGAGGACTAAGATCCTCACATGGGATAATCTTTGAAAAGGGGATTCATGGGACGTGGGATCTTCTCTTTATGTGGTAAGGATAATGAAACTATTACACATATTTTTCTTACTTTCTCATTTACTAAGTGTCTCTAATATAATTTTTAGACATTTTTACATTCGGGGCGAGACTTCTCATTCATTTATATGTTGTTTAGAATGGGCGATGAAAGGAAAAGGCATCCAAGATTATATTCCCCTTCTTCTATTTTTGGAAAAATGGAAGACTAGGAATCGAGTAATATTTAGAGGGAGACCACATAATATACAAGACCTTTTCTAAGGTTGTAGGATTCCTAGGTGAAATGAGTCCTCGTTCACACCAGGATAATGATCCGTATGCCCGATTCCATGTGCCCGACATAAACATGCCAAGGAGCTTCTTTGATGGTGCAACTCAAGAGGTAAGATGTGGATTTTGAGAGATACTTTATTATGAAAATGATACAAAATACAAAATATCATGGTTGGGCGGACTCGTTCGAACACTAAAGCTAAATTTTTAGCCTTTTTGGGTCTCTTCATTTTTCCCGAAGGGTATGGTTGATACACATGTATATGGTGACTCTTAGACCATTATACATGGGGTCACTTGGTGCCACGACTTTCGATCCTCCTCTACTTAGAAATTTCCGTGGGCGTCGACGATCTCATCCAATAATTTCACGCATGCCATATACAACACATCTACGAGAGCACAACACGGAGGCAAACTCTCTATCTAAGAGAGGGCTTTGAATTGGATGACGATTTGCACTTTACTCATGTCAATTTGGGGATTGTCCCGGGGGAAGGCAACATGGCCTTTCCTTAACTTTCTCTTGCTGATTTCTATTGCATATTTCACTCCACCTTTTTACATTGGCTCTCGAAAGTGTTTGGAATGATGTTTAACATATATGCTAAACTATATACCACACCGATGATATTACATGTTTTTGTTTTCTTCGTTGTTTTGGAAGAATACTAAGTTGCACAAGCATCCATTGTAGTGCATGTATTGCTACACATATTACTGTTTTATACTTTCGGATAGTATATATGGAGAGTACTTTCTATCTTGCAGATTTCATGTACACGAAGTAAACTAAACTGAATATTTACGTTAATGAAATTCAATTTTTATTTTACTTATGAAAAAAAAGAAATCTGATTTACAAATTAAAAATCTCCACAGTAAAATAGAAATGAATTTTAAAAATTAAAAATATTATTACATGTTTTTGAAATATATACGTGTATATAAAAGGAGAAAAGTCCTTTCAATATAAATATTGAAAAAATTTGCCAAAGCTAAGCAATCCCTTTCCCCGCAATCTAGCAATGTCTCCCACAGAAACAGAAACATAGTGGCGATTCAGAGGAAAATGAGAATTTTTCAGTTTGCAAGAAATGAAGATAAAAATCACTGAAAGCGTTGTCACTATTGTCACTAATGAGGAGGACTCTAAGGTCAAAGCCCAGCTGGAATTTCAAACAATTTTAAATTACCTTCAAAAGTATCTCATATGTTCGCTATTTCAATGATTTTAGGGATCGTTATATCGTTGTAATCTATGTACCCTTGACACTTGTATTTTTCCTTAATGCTATGTCAGGGATTTCTCGAGTACTACGAAAATGAAATATGTATTTTTTTTTTGAAAAATGTGAAATTGTAAAAATATATATTTTATAATATTTATTGTGTTGAGAGGTGTATTTTATAATTTAGTATGACTTCGATGTGTAAGTATATGGAAAACCAAAATAAAAATAAAAAATAAAAAAAAAACTATATAATGTCTCCTCAAAGAATAAATTACACAACCATATAAATAAACAATTAAAAATAAATTTAAACCATATAAATTTAAAATATGAAAAGTTTTAAGAACACTCAAAAAAGATATATGGTAAATAAATATAAATATAAATAAACTAGAGATATGGTAAATAAATGAAACCTCTTTTTCTACTTTCTTGGGAGGTATGGTAAATAAATAAAAATATAAATAAAATAGACGCATGATAAATAAATAAAACATTTTTTTATATTTACTCCATAAAACCGCTTTGCATTTACAAAAACTCATCAAAGAGGTTGTATTTAGGTGAATCCTATGGGCCAAATACCATGGGAGAAATTATTATTAATACCATGGTACAACATTATTATTAATATTAAGAGCAAATACTATATCTATAAAAAAGTAATGTAAATAAATAAAAATATATCAAATAAGAGTATAAATCAACATCTAATTATATATGAATCCTATGGACCAAATTAATAATAATAACATGAAAAAAAATATTATTAACCCTAACATTAATATTAAAATATTATTATTATTATTATTAATAAATCTAATACTCGATTAATATTATTAAATTTAATAACTTTATATTAATACAAAATTAAATTATATATATATATATATATATATATATATATATATATATATATATATATATTAACTCTATATATATATGGGAGGGAAGGACAAAGACACAGGCTAGAGGTGGATAAATAGCCAAAGAGACTAAGGGGAGATGGAGATAAACTCAAGGAGAGGGGAGAAGAGGAATGAAGGGAGAGAGGGGGAGAGGAGTGAGAGAGGTAGAGAAGGGTAAGAGAGGGAGAGGGAGAGGGAGACATAAAGATGGAGGTGGGGGAGAGCGAGAAGGTGGGAGAAAGAGAGAGAGAGAGGGGCAGGGAGAGAGAGGGGCGGGGGAGAGAGAGAGGGGGAAAGACATAGAGAGTGAGAAGTGGAGAGAGAGAGGGTGACAAGGGAGAGATGGAGAGAGAGTGTATGTTTAGGGGTGAGATAAAGAGACATAGGAGTGATGGAGACAAGGGAGGAGAGTAGGAGAGAGAAGAAGAAAGTTAGGGATATAGTAACATAGTTGGAGAAAGAGATAGAGTGGTGGGGGAAGAGAGAGGGTTTGAGAGATAGAGAGAGAGATGATTGAATGTAAAAGGGAGGGAGGGAGACACACACATACAAAGAGAGAGAGAGAAGAGAGAGAAAGAGAGATAGATAAAGGACGAGATGGAGAAAGAGAGTGAGGGGAAATGAGAGGATGTAGGTAAAGGAGAGAGGGAGAGAGAGAGATGGGGGAAGAGAGAGGGAGGTAGGAGAGAAAGGGAGATATAGGAAGGGAAAGAGATGGGACTTGAGAGAGAGGAGGAGAGATGGAGGGAGAAGGGAGGGAGGGAGATCGACAAGTGGGGAGAGAGAGAGAGTGACAAGGGAAAGATGGGGAGAGAGTGTGTATGTTTTGGGGTGAGATAAAGAGATAAGAAGGAGACATGGAGAGAAGGAGATAGAGAGAGGCATATATTAACAAAGTTGGAAGCTAAAGATAGAGAGAGAGGGAGAGAGGTGGGAGAGAAAGGAAGAGAGAGGTTGGAGAGAGGTAGGGAAAGATAAATCTCAAACATATTTAACATATTTAAAATGGTTATATTAATATTAGATGTATTTACATATTATTGATAAAATTAATCATATGTTCTATTTTCCTTGAAAGAGAGTGAAACCTAGATCCATTTTAACTCCGGATCTATCCAATTCGATAGGGATCAAATCTCTTGAGGTGCAAACCTTTCCTCAAACTTTACACTCAAAAAAGAGGTTTGCACCTCCAGATTTGATCCTTCTCGTGCTTGATAGATCCAGAATTAAGATAGATCTAAACTGGTATATTCTTGAAATTGTGCTTAAGAGTGCATTTCCAAACCGGTAGAGACTCTTACCGGCTATTAGCAAGATGTTCTATGACACAAAGCAGCTGATAGCTGATGTTGCCCATTTGAACACAAAATCTCTATTATAATGCGAAGTGTGCAATTATTCAAAGATAGAAAATATCATATTGCTTAAAGCGATAATCCAGAGGAGGTTAACTGATCTTAAAAGTAGTAATAATAAAACCTTGCGTAACTTGGGAATCATATTTGATATTGAGAAAAGGATAAGATTGAAAGGTCGTGACATGGGTTTGAAGAGATTCTTAAGAGTTCCCAACGACTATAATATAATAAGCATTTAAAGGGCAAGATGCCAACAACATTAACGCTTTAAGGTACATCTATAAATTGAAGAAAGCACTTCAAATGCTAATGCAGGTCCTCTAACTGTTCATTCGTTTTGTTCTCCTTACTTTAGCTCTGCTTTATCCTATTCAACCTTACTTTTTTTAAGCACTCTTTAGCCATCAGGTTCTCCTTACTGTTCTTAGCACTCTTTAGCCATCACGTTCATCCTGTTCAGCGTTGCCAGCGTCTTTAGTTTCTGAAAATGAAAGCAAAGGTCATCAATAAATAATGTGGACTGAGTTAGTGAAAGACAAGCTTTTCTTGGAATCTGTGGGATCAATCTGATACACGAAATTCTATTTTCTCAATTTACAGCCAATGTGTGGAGCAGTAATTGCAGTGCAGCTGGAAGATATTTTGGCTGTTTGCTGTATATAAGTTGTAAATAAGAACAAAAGTTTTGGTCAAAGTTTTGGTACTGTTGGTAATTTTTTGGGAGAATCTCTCAAGTCCTTTGCACGAGCTTTTAAAATTCCGAAAGCTTATAAAAATACCAAGGGCCATTTATGTTAAAAATATGACAAATCTGTCAGCTAACCAGATTTGTTTTGACTTCTGCATATCATGGAAATCATCATCCCATCAAATTGAAAGTTTACTTCTTCATTTTAAAAATGTAGATATCTCTCCCAGGAAGATGCAAATATTGATTACTCGCGACAAGAGGCCAAAATAGATAAATCCTTGAAAAGTTTGTAAAATACAGAGCTAAACTAGATATAAATTATTTAATCATAGTGGGAATCTACATAAATGGTGGGTAAATGCAGGTCTATTTAGGCCAAAATAGATAAAGCCCTTGAAAGGTTTGTAAAATACAGAGCTAAACTAGATATAAATTATTTAATCAGAGTGGCAATCTACATAAATGGTGGGTAAATGCAGGTCTATTTATTGAAGTAACGTTGAATTATTAAGTCAAATTAATAGGGTTATTAATCAGTTTATCATGGACCATTTAAGATTTGGATAGATTTTGGTAATATATCGTTTTGACCCTAATATCAATGTACTTTATTATTTAAGAATCTAATTTTGATTTCCATAATTTATGGTTTTTGTCATGTATGTAGTTTATTTAAGGGTATGATTATTTAATTTTAGGATACATTTGGCTTAAAGAATAATAGATATAAGCTTTTTTTTTCAACGGTTTTTAGGATAGATTTTAGTGACAATGTCTTATTATTATACTTTATTTATCTCTAGATTTATAAGACTAAAATCAGATCTTAAGGCAAAACACTTTATGAACTAGAGGTTGTATGGTATTAAAGAGATAATCAAGTTACAATAAAGAGGTCACTTAGTTGCATGGATTAGAAAATGTAGATGGAATCTATCATGCTAAGCCATGGTAAAGGAGCCAACATGTTATGGAGAGCTGCAATAGTGCGTGAAAACACTATCCTTCACAACATCCTATTTATGCATAGAGACAAAGAAGCATCAAGTTGTTAAATGATAACAAGTTTATATGGAATTCAATATAAATATTAGGACCTAGATAATCCTCACAAGTAAGAGGAAATTCGTTAGGGTAGTTAGGGTAAACTTGACTAGATCATTGAGTTAATTTGATATGGCATTTAACTTTAAGGGATTAAGGTTTTCGTTGTAACTTAGCCTACTTAAAGGCATGATGACCTCATTCTAGAATATTTTTGAATGGAAGAATAAAAAATATATTATTAGGAAGTGATCTTCCCGTAAGATACTTGATAATGTCCATAACTTATTTAGTTGATGTGTTATTATTTCTCTGTCTTTTATAATATCACCCTAGTAAACACCTAAGCTATTTCATGCTTCATCCAACCTGGGAACTAAATATAAGGGTTTTTTTTCCTGAAAATTTTATTATATTCACAAATAGAAATATACATTGTGATGGTCTTAATATCTTGCTCTTCAAGAATCCTAGCTTTTAAAGTATCATAACCATCAAAGAACATAATCAAAACTAATAAACTTGTACATTGATATAAGTCTTCATATTAAGACCACAACTTCCAAATTTGGTGATCCGTGGCTCTAGAGACACAAACAAGACAAGGAGGACTCAAAAATAAAAGTGATTGGATTACTCTCGAACTAGCCTCAGTTGAAGATATCGTTTTCCGATTCCAACGACGCGTACGCCACTCAATTCCGAATCGTATGGAGGAGTTAGGAGCACAAAATTTTGGGTTGACTTGGTGACTTGGCAGCTTAAAGGAGGCGCAAATTCGACCTTCCGGCCACGGATTTCCGGAAAGCTCAAAGCCAAATTCTAGGTGAAAATGTGGCCTTCTTAAAAGCACTCCTACAATCATTTTTTAATTTTTTAAAAATGGCTAGTTGTTTTATGTAAAAGAAAAAAATAATGAAATGAAGGGCGAGCGATGACCCCCGGCCCTCGAACTAGCTCATAACAAAATTTTTTTATGGTCCGATGGGTCGTGACCCCCGCAAATCCCACACCGTAACCAACACCCCTATATATAACTTATATATGTTATATAACATATGCAAGGTTCCAAGAGGTCGAACCCGCTCGCCCACGTGACCGAGCCCCCGAGCGGGGCGCATCATAAATGAAGTTACACACCACCACCAACATGGCCGACTAAAACCACTCCACACTCTTTTTATTAACGTGGCCGACGTAAAACTGGGGCGCGCCGCCCACGTGACCCAACCCCCACCTTTATTCTTAAAGATACGGGGAATAAGAACAAGTTTTGCGCCAATATTATTAATGATTTTTAATCTTAATTCGAGGGGGTGGGGTTTGGCCACCTAACCCCCTCCCACAAACCAAGGAGCTTTAACCATCACGCCCGGTGACTCCTTTGTTGAGTCCGCCCACAAACTACTACTTAAACCTATCATTTGCAAGTGCGCTTAGGCCAAGACAGAAAGTGAGCGCACACGTGGATTGAGACAATGATTTTTCCCGATGGAACCATGAGTAGGCTCGAAATAAGGAGCGAAACCATGACCCTTGAAATTTTCTTAGGGAGGTAATTTTTCTCCATGTCGGCATATCCAAATTTACGTAATTTTTCACATTTTTTCACAGGAACGTAATGGTGAGGTCAAATTTTCCTTTTGAGTTGCATATTTCCAAATTCACCCATGGAGCAACATCTTTGAGGAATCTAGGGGGAATCTAGAAGATCCATTTTTGTCCCGTACCTTCACTTTGTCGAATTCGAAAATGGACAAATAATTTTGCACTATTAGATGTCACAAATCTGATGACATATTCGATTTTCCATCCGAGCTTTATATTTTTTAGCTAACTTTCAAAGTGGAGTTGCAGTGTCAACATTCATGAGTGAGAAGTCGATTTTCACACCCTTCGACACCACTATTGCGATGGTGATTTCAAATCCAACAACATAGCAACATTTCCTTTAGTCATTTTCATCGTGAGGTATATGATACGTTGATTTCATGTAACTATTTGATTCTTTGTCTCCGAGATGCATTGTGTTGTACATATCCTTGTTGATGTTTGATGTAAGATCTTATTTTGTTCTTGATGTGAGATGTACTTTCTATCATGGATTTGAATTATATCTCGAGATCCCTTTGATGCCATGTTGGCAGGATACTCATGGTCACATGTATGTTGTTTGAGATCCCTTTGTTTACCATGTTGGCAATACTCTCATTATTGTGTGTGAGTTATTGTCATACTAATAGGAGTCCTTTTATGAATAAGATTTATGATAGTGGAATATCTCGCAGAGAGGTCCAACCACTCCCGCGTGAGGGGATTTTCCTTGTACGACAAATAAAATACCATCCATGTACATATTCTTCTTTACAACACTTAATGAAGTGACCTACACCATCTTGACATCGAGGCCCGAGATGTAGTCCCTCCTTCCCGGATAAAATCCATTATCAAACGACGTGTTCTTATGGTAGCGATCTTGACATGTTATGTTCCTCTTCTTTACAACATACAATTTTTTATTTATGTTCATTAATACTTTAATTAATTGTAATCCTAACACATCAATCGAAGTAAAAGGTCTTGGTTAAGGGTAGCGGAATTTACCCCGGATCAAGTGGTATCAAAGCAGTCTTCTTGCCGATTGGATTGCATGAATTGTTGAACATTCACCGAATTGAGCCATGGAAAATGTCCAGGACATGTACGAGACCATGCTCAAGGTGTCCGACAAAGCATACATGTTGTATGAGGCTTATAAAACAACAAGACGTAACGATGAATTGAAGACACTCCTACAAAAGGGAAGGAGGACAAACATCAATCAACGCAAGCCATGATAGGCGTGGGAAGAATTGAAGAGAAACAACGAAAATCTTCAAGAAGATCATGATGCATTGAAGGCACTCCTAGAGGGAGGAGAAGCAACGATCCTTTAGCTACAAGTCGCAACAAAGGTCTTGGAGGAAGTGAAGCGCAACGAAGGCTTAGAGAAGCCTTCTTCACCTTTCGCAAAATCGATAGCTAAGGTAAATATTGTTAATTTCTCTTCATTTTCTTCGCATGATATCATTTCGGTGGAAGTGTGGAGTTACCCATGAGACTCCTCACTAAGATGAGGTACAAAGGAGGAGGACATGGTGTTCATGGCCAAGGCATAACCCAACCATTGGAGGTTGTGCGAGACCTCATTATGCAAGTTTGGGGTACACCGAAGAAGGATGTTCGAAGGACATCAAAGGAAAACAAGCATTGATGAAATTTGTAGGAAGAGGAATGATGGAGACACTTTGCCATCCATCGTTTCATGGTAATGCATGTGAAAGAGTTGAGGCGAGCTCCCATCATCATGATTGCATCAGAGATCACATGAGAAGGTATAATAAGTCTCATTATTCCATAGTGCATTTTGATTATAAGAATGTTGATAACCACGTTCGTAAATCATGGCATCGCAAAACGTGCCATTTTTGTGGTTTACATAACGATGTGTTTTCTAAGTGTTGGAAAAGGATGGCAAGACAAAGGAGGAAGAGGCATGGAAAGCCTTCTCCCCAACATGAAAATAAATCAGCTTAAGAAGGTTTGGAGGAAAAAATACCTTTTGCACCCATTGCGACCGAAGTGACCATCAAAGAGCCACGTGTTGGAGACTCCTCCGCAGCAGCGCCTTGAAGACAAAGCGCCCGTGCATGAACCAAACTTGAAAGAGCTGATCGAAAAGTGAATTCCCCATAGGGTAATGATCTATTCACATTGGTAAAGAGGGTCAACTCTAGATTGTTTTTCTAGATATGTTAGCTTGTCATGGTTTTGTTTGTAAATCATATGTTGCATTTTTAACTCGTAAAAGTGATGATGTGTTTTTCCATCACTTGTTTAAGAAACAATGATATTTTGGCCTTGTTTTATTTGTCATGTGTTGCATTTCTTTCATGTAAAAGTGATGAGGTATTTTCCATCATTTAGAAATGTGACAATGATGTCTTGTCTTGTAATGATAGCTAGGGTGTGATTTCCATTTTGATGTAAGCTTGACCACCGAGTACATGTTATAAACTCGTGGCAAGTATGGAAATTTTTGGGTATATTTGGTCAA
Source organism: Pinus albicaulis (assembly GCA_034641835.2). NCBI lineage: Eukaryota > Viridiplantae > Streptophyta > Pinopsida > Pinales > Pinaceae > Pinus > Pinus albicaulis. Next base: position 61,328 of record JAXQQM020081186.1, on the reverse strand, counting down.
TTGAGCATGTATTTGTAGGACATTGTACTACGTGTTTGTAGAAGGTGCAGGTTCGGTTCATCGCTTAAGACTCCGAAGGAAAAAGGTGAAGGAGATGGAACGGTAACCATTTCAAGACACTTGTGGTGCAGAGTAGTGCAAATTCTTATTAATGATTTTGGAGGACCAAAATCTCCTCGTGGGGAGGATTGATCCAGGTGGCTCAAAAACAAACACATGACAAAGAGGGCTAAAAAATAAAAGTGTTTGGATTGCTCTCAAACCAATTTCTGGTTGAAGATCGTGTCTTTATTCCAACTACGTACACTCAATTCCATGTCCGTATGGAGGAGTTAGAGCAATGGGGTTTTTGGTTGACATGGTGACTTGCAAAGGAGGGCGCAAAATTCGACCTTTCCCGACCACCGGATTCCGAAGCTCGGCACAATTCTAGGAAAATTTGTGGCCTTCTTAAAAGCACTCTACCGTCATTTTCAATTTTTTTAAAAATGGCTAGTTGTTTTATGTAAAACAAAAAAAAATAATGAAATGAGGGGTGGGTCGTGACCCTCGCCTCCCCCAACCAAGTCATAACAAAAAAATTATGGGTGATGAGTCGTGACCACCTACGACCCCACACCGTAACTAACATATCCCCATATATAACTTATACATGTTATATAACATAAGCAAGGTGTGTCCGGGGGTCGAACCCACCCGACCCCTGGGCCTGGCCCCTAAGCGGGCGGCACCATAAACGAAGTTACACACCACCACCAACGTGGCCTAAGGAAACCACTCCACACTCTTTGTATTAGTGTGGCCGACGGAACCGGGTGGGCCGCCCACGCGACTCAACCACCACCTTTATTCTTAATGATACAAATGGTTTAAAAGAAATTTTGTGTCAGTATTGAAAGGATTTCAATCTCGGAGGGCGGTGTTTGACCACCCAACCCCCTCCCACAAACTAAGGAGCTTTAACCATCACGCCAATCGACTCCTTTGTTGAGTTCGCCAACAAACTACTACTTAAACCAATCATTTGCAAGTGCGCACAAAGGCCAAGCGCAGGAGGAGCGTGCATGCGGATCAAGGCAATGATTTTACTGTGGAACCATGAGTAGGCTCAAAAATAGGGAGCTAACCATGACCCTTGAAATTTCTTTGGGTAGGTAATTTTTCTCCATGTCGAAATATAGTCAATTTTACGTCATTTTTCACGGTTTTTCACGTGGAACACAATGGCGAGGCGACTCGCCTTTTGAGTTGCGACTTCAATCCACCCATGCAAGAGCATCTTTGAGATCTAGGGGAATTCTAAAATATTCCTTTTTGCCCCGCATCTTCACTTTGTTAGAATTCGTGAAATGGATGTATCAATTTTGCACTATTCGACGTCACAAATCTTATGGCATATTCATATTTTCCATCCGAGCTTTATATTTTTTAGCCACGTAGCAAAGTGGAGTTGGGTGTGTCGCATTCGGTGAGTGAGAAGTCGATTCTACACCCTTCGACGCCACGATTGTGATGGTAATTTGAGATTCAGCAGCGGAGCAATATTTCCTTCATTCATCTTCGTGAGGTATATGATATGTTGATTTCATGTACTTCTTTTTCTCTTTCTCTCGAGATGCATTGTGTTGTACATATCCTTGTTGATGTTTGATGCGAGATCTTGTTTTGTTCTTGATGTGAGATGTACCTTCTATCATGGATTTGTATTATGTCCGAGATCCCTTTGATGCCATGTTGGCGGATAAACATGGCCACATATATGTTGTTTGAGATCCCTTTTTTTGCCATGTTGGCGGATACTCATAGTCATAATGTGTGAGTTATTGTCATACCGATAGGAGTCTTTTTTATGAATGAGAGCTCCCGTAGTGGAACATCTCGTAGAGAGGTCCCCCTCTCCGTGAGGGAATTTTCTTGTTCCACAGATAAAACACCATCCATGTACATCTTCTTCTTTACAACACTTAATGCGTTGGCCTACACCATCTTGACACCGAGGCCCGGAGATGTAGTCCCTCCCGGCGAACTCGTGACCAAACGACGTGTTCTTATGGTAGTTGATCTTGACATGTTATGTTCCTCTTCATTACAAGATACAATTGTTTATTTATGTTCATTAACGCTTTAATTAATTGTAATCCTAACACATTAGCGAAGTAAAAGGTCTTGGTTAAGGGTAAGCGAAACTTACCCTGGATCAGCTTGGTCATCTTGAAATTCCATGATATTCATTATTCCTTGTTGACCTAGAATAATTTTCTTCGATAATCAATGGTCCACCATCGCTTAACACTTTGTAGATATCTTTTCATTTGAATCATTCCATTTTCCCAATTTCATTTTTGTTTTCCTAGGGTAAATGTGCTAAATGGGGCGCCACTCATCCAACATGATAAAATCTAATCAACAACTAGTTTGGACTCCCCATAATCTATAGAATTTTAGTCTCATAAAAATTTGCAACATAAAAGAATGCCCCTATCTAGAAAGAATATGCTTATATATAAAATGGTCGTTATTTAAAAATAAAAGTATGCCAACATTTTGTATTGGGAAAACCCTTTTGTTCCCAAAGAAGTAGCACATGACTTCCTCAACCGAGTCATCATTATTGTAATTTTATTTTCTTTCCTCTTTTGAGTTGTTTTAAAATATTTACAATTACAGTTAATCACCCATCACTACCCGCCATGATCATCTACTCATGAAAGATAGCCATGTTTTGATCACACCAAATCAAAATTCATAAATGAAAAAGAAAACGTAAATTCATTGACATATTAATCATCAACCTAATTATAGACAAAATAAAACAAAATCCTTATCCCAAGAATCATAAAGAAGTGAAAAGAAAAATTTGGGAAGACACCAAACCTAAATTTCAAAAGAGACCAAAAAGAAACCATTAATAAACAAGTTCATCCTCCTATCGATAACAGAAGCTATTTGGTCCAATCCAACTATTCCTCAAACCATAATCCCATGTAAAACAGTATTGCTAAAGGCTAACCCACAGGCAATCTTACACCTTAGAGAACTATAATTCTTCCACAATAATTTTTACCAAACAACATGACTCCATAAAAAGAAATATTAAATATGTGCGTGATATCCCAATTTAGCAGAATTGACTAAAGGAAAGGTTCTTGTACTAATTTTAATTTTAAATGAGATCCGATAAACAAATGTAAACAGTAAATGATGCATTTTTAATATATATGTAGAGAATATATATATATATGTGTGTGTGTGTGTGTGTGTGTGTGTGTGTGTGTTTGAAATTTTTTGCAATGTTTAAGGTTATTATAATTTCCAAATTCTAGGAGAAACAATATTATTGAGTGTGAATAAAATTTGGTCATTTAAAATAAATTGTAAGTGTATGTTAAGGACGTAAACTTTGTTTTTAGATATTAATATTTCTTTTAATTTTGAAGGAGAAAAAGTTTACAAGATTTTATATAAATGATTATTGGGTGTATTTTTGAGGCACTCATATATGTTGTTAAGTTATTGGTTTATTTTCACATCTTATTAGAGTGTTGCTTTTGGACATGGCTAAAACTTAATGAGAAAAATCATACAATCTAATCAATAGAAATTTTAAATTATATTTGAAAATCAAAATATCATTTTAATCTTAACTTGTTGAACCTAAACAAACATTTTATAACATTTAATGGAGACTTATAATTATTTTCATGCTCAACATGGAATTTCATATAAAATATCCACATTGAAAAATATTTCTTAATTCACTCGGAATTAATTTCTAGAGCCAAGATGAGAGAAATGCATAATTCTTTTCAACATCAACATCTAGATAACACATCACATTTAAAAAAATTATTAATAACAAAAAAAACCATTTCTATATCCATAATAAATATAATATTTAGATATTTAATAATAATAATAATTTTTTATTATTATATAATTTTGTAAATATATAAAAAGAGAAAAATTTTCTTATGATTGAAACATTTATATATTGTGTAATTTAGAATGGGGAAGATATGCAATGTCTTCCATACTCAACAAGTAGGTAGCATTTAATAGAAATATTAATAATTGAAAAAAAAAATTGATCTTCATTTTAAGTAAATTGTTTCATTTCAACTTTCAATGATATATTATAAATTAATAAAAAATAAATTATTCCTTATGATTAAATTATCTATGTGTTTGGAATCTCTATTATATTTAATAAAAAGTTGACATATATAATTTACAATATATATTAAAAGGTATTTTAATGTCAACGAAAAAAATTATTTAAGATATACTTTTGAATGTCTTTTTGAATACATAAATACATTCAAAACTTGTAGAAATTATACAATAAGCATGAATATCTTCACTTCAATCCGAGCTAACAATGTGTTAAAGTTAAATCGAATCACTTCTACAAATCAATGTGGAATTAAAAACACAATCGCCAATTACATGAAGCAAAGCATAATCAAATCAACCACAATACGTATAATTTCCAGGGAAAGCTTCGTCGCTCAAAACGCCACTATCTTCTATTGTATATTTAGCATGGATCATGAAACAATTACATATAACTCTTCTCATAAGAGACCTCCTATACTCGACTACTTTATCACATTGTCATACATAAAAATGACTAATACTTAGCCAATTTATCACCTCTCAGACAACCCGTCTTGCTTGCGGAAATTCCTAATGAATGCAATCCCTAAAGAATAGGAATTTTGGCCTTCCTTGACTCGCGCAAGTATCATGGGCACTCCAATAGGTGTTTGGTGGCTACATGGGTGCAACTCAATAATCCTACAACCGATAGTCAACTTCCCTTTCACCTAGATCTCAACCGGGTTTCTACTAGAAACCGACATGCATGCAACTAATATAGTAAATCCTTACTTGCATGAGATCATCGATTGTGAATTAATTAATATTTAATTCACTTCGATCTCTCACTAGTGTATGAAGTAGTTACAACTAGCTAACCGAGTTTAACTCACTTAACCGAGTTAACCGATTACAACCTACATTAACTAATGCACCACTACACTTCTAACTCGTTACAACTATAATTACTCCGGATGCCTCACCAACTACCTCTAATTCGAAATTCATGAGCTAGTTTATCACTCGATTAACTATTACAAGTTATTTTGATTCTAGATTACATTTATTGTCCATATTAATTAAGGGATAAGTCAAATAGACATGCACAAAATTTAGCACCTCGTGGGCCCCACCCCAGTGTAGGTGCTTAATGCACTTTAGACATGGTGCCGAAATTTTCTTGTTGAATTTCAACATTCACAAAGTCTATTTCCATTTGAATTATGTTATCTCATCAATCGAAATTTGTAATTGTACAATTTAAAATTGTTTAAGAATTTTTATATTTTGAATAAAAATAATGGAAAATATGTCAAGAAAGATCATGCCTCTACTACTAATTAATTGATTATGGTTGTGTCGATTTTCGATGAAGCATAATGAAAACTTTCATTAGCACAATGAAAGCTTTCGCCACTCTTCCGCACTCTACTAACATGACATAGAGCCTAAAGCCACACCTAACAAAAATTGTAAGATGGTGAAATTTAAATCCTATGATGCTATCTTGTATTACTATCATAATTACTCGTTGAATCATATGATGTTATTATGTTGGATCGCCGAGAAAATTGTTAACGCAATGCAAGGTACACATTTTTTTGTTATTCTAGAATGCTTCATTTTCACAATCACTTCCACCCTTTATCATTATTCCTATTTCTTCACGTACTCTTTTGCACCTTTGTATTATGCACAATGAAAGTAACCTCCTCACAACTTCCTCCACACTCCACACATATGTCGTCGCCAAACAATTAATCTTAAAAATATAGCATTATTGTTTTAAAAATGAAACAAATCAAACACCGAACAAAGAAGTTAATCTCATGGGTGTGCCATGATGAAAAATACTACACAAGAAACATAAATAATTTATTCACAATTCAATGCCCACTAACACATATCTTCTCTCTAAAATAATAATAGTAATTTAAATATATTTGTAATAACTTATTTAGCAGTGAATGCCTATTAATATACCTCTAATGCTTGAGAGAGATCAAAATCTTAATTTTGGCGCTAAATGTTATGTATTTGATATTTAGCATATATATTTATTTGTTTTATCTCTCGGTTATCTATTTGATATTTAGCCTATTTTTGTTTTTATCTATATGTACCCCTACCGCTGCGCTAGACGTTGTGTTTGATGTGAAAACTTTTAACAATATATGAATTTTCTAGCCTTTACTATTGAAGTCGTATTGGAATGTTACAAACTTAAAATACTTGTAACTTTAACGAACTATAAGTTAACAATGGTATCGTTGTATCTCCATGTCAGTTTTCTTGCCGTCCGTTCTTTTATTACTTTATTTAATCAAAAATATAAACCTTTATTACTTTATTCTTGATATTGATATATCAATATCTAATGATAGAACATTCTTAGTAAATTTAATATCTACTAATTATTAGAGATTTTTACTTTTATCATTATCTGTTTGACTTAATTCACACGAATAAATACAACTAAAGGGGAGATACACACCCAAATCTAAGTATAATTAGAGATTTCCGAGGCTGTTAATGAGAACAATGTACCATTCTAGAGTTTACAATTTTAAGAGATAACGCAGATTTTTATAGGTACAAGTCAAATGGATAGATAGATGGTGTAGACATGTAGCAAAAATAGTGGAAGATTATGCAACATTTTGGGATAACTAGTGGAGAAGATCCTATCATCAAATAAGTTGAATTGCGTGTTATATTTATGTTTATTATACGAGTAATCACATTGCAATTAAAACTTAAATTTGATGTACAATAAATGAAAATTATAGTATAAATTATGAATTATATATTTTCAAATATTAATGTTTGTAATTAATACTAAATTGAAATGTAATATTAATTCATTTGGTTATAAAAATATATTTTATTTCTTAAATTGAAATGTAATATTAATTCATTTTGTTATAAAAATATATTATATTTCTTAAATTAAAAGCATCTTAAATTAACATGAACATGGAGTCAATTTAAAATTTTTTATTGTGAAAAAAATTGTTATAAATATTTTATGTGGTAAGAAGTGTTTAATAGAATAAGAAGGATAACCTCTTATTGGGGTGTTAATGTGGGTGCTAAAGAAACCTTTTTGTAAGGAGAGTCATCTTTATACACGTCACTAATTTGTTATGGTGTGGAAAAAGGACAGTGAAGGGAATTGGAAAATGTACTATAAATCTAGTTGTTATTTCGGTGTGGTAGAGGTACATACTTTACCAGGAAGGAAGTGCGGATGCATTTTGACCTCCTTCATTGGGCTCATTCGGCATTGTTCTTATAAGTGTTTCTTTTTGCACCGGGTGCGATCATGTTTCTTTAGGAGCTTATGTTCACTCTTTCAATTATTTCCAACTTGGGGTAGGTTGCTAAGGCGTAGTGAGGTATTTTTTTTTTCTACCGTTTCAACAATTGTCTCTTACTATTGTTACTTGGGTTTTGTTCTAGTGTGTCCTTGAATTTAGTAAGATTATTGCTCGTTTTCTATTGTAATGTACTTCCTCCGAGATTTATGGGGTTGTAGTTGGTTCATATTCTTGGTGTATTTTGTTTTCAACCTCGGTTCTATTTAACTCGCTTATTTACGTTTTGTAGGGGTGTTGTATTGTATTTCTTTAGGGAACTCATGGATATAAGTTATTTGGCTTCCTTAGTTAGGGCTTATCCTTTATAATAGTTTGGTTTGTTCCTAGGGGATTCTGAGTCTTATGTCTTTGAGTTGTCCTAAATTGAGTTATCTGTCGAATTTGGCCCTCTAGTGTGGCATTCGTTGGGGTATGACGATTTGTGGTTTTGTGATAAGGGGATCAAGGGATTGTATTTTTTTCGTCCTATTGTTTCATTGGTCGTGGTTCTTGTACTTGTTTGGTTTTCTCTCCCATTATAGTTATCACGCCGAGGTTACGGAAATCAAACCTATGGATAGATAAGTTTCCCTAAGTGTGGTGGACGCACCTAGAACAACTGATTAGAGACACTTGACCTTTTCCTTAAGATAAACAGATAAGAGAAGAATACCTACTGTGATCCTTCGCTATTCTTCATCTCCCTTTGTCACTTTGGTTGCTCCCAATCGAACCGAACTCATTTGATTGGTACCTACAATTACTAACAACGAGTTCATTGGTACCTACAATTACTAACTTAAGACAAAATAAAATGACATAAAGGCATATGATCTATTCATCTTAATCAAACTGAACCGATTGCATTTGAAAATACATATATAAAAGCATGAACACATGTATTCCAAAAAAAAAATCTCCTTATTATAAGATAGAGGGAGAAGCTACAACCGCTGGATCGATTCGATGTCAAGTCACTCTAAATTTAGTCAATCCTCATCACATCGCAAAGAATACTCCGCAACATAACATTACTTGCAAAAAAATACCTTAAAGAGCTATAATCTCACCTCGTAATAACACTACAAAATTCAAGCTCTTTTTGCATCAGGATCTGTGCAAATTTATAGGAAATGAGGGTAGTTTGGCATTAATTAGTCATTGAATGGTTTTTTCATAAATGGATGAGGGAGTTTCCTTGCTCAATGGGATAAGAGGATAAGTGATTTAATGGCTCCATAGTGTTCATATTTGATACATTATCGATAGCATGATAGATATAATCACTTCTAGAAGCCACTAAGAAAGTGGGAAGATTCTTGAAATAATTTCAACAATTCGCTCAAAGTCGACCGATGCAATCGTTAAGTGGGCCTAGGTGCTGCGATGCTGCACCACATGGGAGTAAGTGCTCTACAAATCACTTACTGCGCCTAGGGTGTGTTGGTGGCTCAATGGAGCATTTCAAATTGGAGTTCGAAGGAGTGAAAATTTCATGGACAAAAACCAAGAATGGGATGACTTGTTTAAGGAAAGAAAGTAACTCGATTTAGGGTATGATAGATCCGTTTGTACTTATCCGAGTTTCGATAGTGATGCCCAAATTGACTTGTACTGCACTCGCCCCTAAAGCATGAAGTAAAAAATGATAATGTTGAGTGATATGCTTTATAATGTGATGAGTAGAATTTGAAGCGAACGGTGACTCGCATCAATTATAATACATTACATCATGATATGTTTTACATTTTGGACATGAATTGCTAAGGGGAGGCATACCTGCATTCTCATCACATAAACTATCATAACATGTACATAAATCAAAAAATCGCTTACGATATAGGCCCATGATAGGATGAAAATCTGTGTAAAGCCATCATAGGAACGATGTGGTACTACTCTTGAAATCGCAACCTCCGGATGGATGAAACTAGATCCAAGGTCTTCTATATCATTCAATCGATCTCTAAAGTATGATTCTAACCATGCGAATATGTGATCTGAAATCGAACATGGGAGGACATCTCTCGATTATCATCCAATGATGTAAGTCATTACCGTACGTGAGAGAAACCACCGATGATGATAATGGCTCCTCCTAAGGTACTTCAATTACATTCTCGCATGGTGTGAATAGATTATTTGATGTCAAACACCATAAATGTTATTTCGTTGAAGTCCAGTGGATGTCAACTCGTCGCCGAAAGAGAGAAAATTTTCCATTGATGTATGCAAGCTCCAAGGTATTGGAAGGGTGTTTCTAAGTCAACTTCCTTCATGATGAGTGATGTCAACAAGAAGCAACTCACGGTGAGGGCCTTGATGTATCCCCCATCAACGACATGAAATAGGAGTAATGATTTCATGGACATAAATCTAGGTTATGTTTGGAAGCAATATTCGTGGATGATGATCATGAAATGAAATTTTATGAGTATTTCAAAGGATGAGGAATTATTGAGTGACATCTCTCAAACATATCGACGACACTGAATGGGTTGGAAGCAGCATGACAGAAAATCAAAGTGATGGATGGTATGATAGACCATCATGTAGATAGCCCTAACTTGACAACCACATAGATGAAGTGAATGATTGTTATGTTGAAGAGCGACTTGCTACCATAAAGTGATTATCCCTTTTCCATTTTCCCAGCCATTATTAACGTGCCTATTTATTTTTTAACAATATTGAGGAGGATAACATATACTTGATGTATAATTCCACCCACGGGTTAATCCATCGCTATGTGATGTTTTAATGAGTCTAGTGAAAGTGAAACTCAATATTGTCATGATGGACAAGTCCATCTCTATTTGATGCTTTAACGAGTCTAACAACATTGAAAAATTGGTCCCTTTTCATATTTAGAGAGTTTGAAAAGGGGACAAAAAGAAAACTCCACAAGTTATTTTTCATAAATTTGTCCCTCATACCCGAAAAGTGTAAAACGAAATGTGAGAGAACCTCTTAGTTGCATTGACTAGGGTATTATTTTTCATAAATAATTTATCCCATCCGTAAAAGGGTTAAACTTATACTTAAGTAAGATGTAGGTTTTAACCTTGAACATAAATTATCTACACACAAATCTTATAATAAAATAAACAATAGCGAGAGCATAAAACATAAAACAGATAAACATAGAGATTTTCCCCGGATCCCAAATCGACCAGCTTGATTTTTCATTATATTCCTTTTAGTGTTACAACACATATATATACATGTCGAAGCATACATAAACCAATCCATCCATTAACCCCGGATTAGAACATAACCATAGTTCCCTTGACCGATCTACAAAATACTAGGGCCGAAAACCATCATACCCCAAAACCATGTGCGAACCATGCACAAAACCATGGGCGTGTGATTAATCATGGAAAGAATATAACACATACCCAAAATTCTCCCACTTGTTGTTTTCTTTCCAGGGGGCCAGAGAGCTTAGTCATTGGCTCAATTCTTCAACACCCATTTTTCTCTACACAAGAGAACTGAGTGCTCACAGACTTCTCAATGCTTCGCAACATTCTTCAAGTGTCCACCTTTACCAACAAACCCTTTTAGCCTCAACCATATCTCTAAGAAAGTGATATTGAACATCAATGTGCTTTGTCTTTGAATAATAAGAGTGGTTCTTAGCCAAGAAAATTTCACTTTGGCTATCACAAGATATCCTTATAGTTGTACCAACCCCATACTTGAACACAATCTCGCAACCAACCGTTTCCTTGCTTGCATGAGTGGCCCATGTATCCGATAGTTGAAAGAGCCACTACGACTTTCTTTTACTCATCCAATGATCGCACCTCCAAATAGGCTAAACACATACCCACTTGTGGATCTTCTTTGGTCCAACTCTCCCATTCCGCATCAACAAAACCACGAATGTCCAACATTCTTTCCAATCCCGGTCTTCCCCGGTAGCAAAGCCATAATCACTAGTGCCACGTAAATATCTCGAAAACCCGCTTCCCGGTCCAATGCTCCTTCCATGGGTTTGACATAAACCTACTCAATACTCCCACTACATGTGCAATGTCCGGTCTAATACAAACCATTGCATACATCAGCTACCCACTTGCACTTGCATATGGAAGACAAGTCATATCCTCCTCTTCTTCTTGTGTCTTGGGACACCGTTAAGAAAACAACTTTACACCTACGGAATAGGAACATTCACCGATTTACTATCTTTCATATTGAACCTCTACAATATAGTCTCGACATACATCATGGTTTAACTCAGCTTCCTCTTTGCCCGATCCTCTTAATTTCCATGCCCAAAATATAGTTTGCAAGACCAAGATCCTTCATGTCGAATTTGGAGAACAGCTTGGGTCTTCAAATCTTGGATAATTTCTTTGTCATTTCCAATCAACAACATATCATCCACACACAAGACCAAATAAATAACACGGTCACCAATTAATTTAAAATAAACACAATGATCCTCCTTGCTTTGGTGAAGCCAAGTCCCTCGTATATAGGTATCAAATTTCCGATACCACATCCTTGGTGACTATTTTAACCCATACAAAGACTTCTTTAACCGCATACCATTCTTTCTTCCCCTTCACCATAAAGCCTTTGTTGTCTTCATGTAGATCTCTCTTCTAGATCCCCGTGAAGAAATGATGTCTTCACATCCATCTATTCTATATCAAAATCAAATGCAAGAACAACAAATAAAAGTAATCTAATAGAAGTAACTTTGGAAACATGAGAAAAAATATCACCAAAATCAATTTGCACCTGGGAATAACGTTTTGCTACCAATCGAGCTTTGTATTTCTCCACCTTGCCTTCTACATTCATCTTCTTCTTAAACACCCATTTTCTCCCGATGGGCTTCCTTCCACTAGAACTCCACCGTATCCCATGCCTCATTTTTGTGCAAGGATGCCATTTCATCAACCATGGCCTCCTTCCGAGTTTTCCATCCTCTGAATCTACTCCTCCCCGATAGTTCTAGGATCATCATCGCTATAGTTAAGGAAAAATTTGAATAGAAAGTAGATGGACTATACCTTTGGTTGCCTTCTTTCCGAACCGATCTTCTCATCCGGAGTTTGTGGCTCTTCCTCTTTCGATCTTCTTCTATTGTAGAATTGATTCATCCTCCTTTAGCTCAAACTATATCTTCTCGGTTCCTTTGGTAGGACTTCATGTTTAAAACATATTTCACCTCTCTAAATACCACATCTCGGCTACACAACCTTCCTTGTTTCGGGTTCCAAAGCTTGTAACCTTTTAAACCATCCTTATACCCAATAAAGATGCACCTTTTAGATTTATTATCCAACTTGGTCATTTTCTCCTTTGGAACATGTACATATGCATCACATCCAAATACCCTAGATGTGAAAGAGAGGGTTTCTTACCGTCCATACCTCATGTGGAGTCTTATCCTCCAACACCGATGAAGGTGATCTGTTAACCGTAACATGCGCCTCCACTTCTCCGCCAATTCTTGTCCTAACTTGGTACCACCGAGCATGCTTCTTGCCTTTTCCATCCATTTTGTTCATTCTTTCGCAACTCCATTTTTCTAAGGTGTGTATGGAGTAGTATTCTACCGTGCTATACCACACTTCTTACAAAACTCTTCAAATTCCTTCGCGAACTCTCCACCATTATCTGTCCTCACCTTTATCTTCTTCTCTGTCCGGTTTTCCACCGAGCCTTAAATTATTTAAATCAATCAAAGACTTCAGATTTCTTCCTCAAGAAATATATCCATGTATTCCTTGAGAAGTCATCTATGAATGAACATAGTACATAAACTTCCCGTGATGGAACCTGACACAGGTCCAAACACATCATTGTGCACAAGTTCTAATATCTTGTTTTCCCTCTTAGCACCAAAAGGAAAACTCACCCGATTCCTTCCCATATACACAATGTTTAAAATCGAAATCCAGAGCTATTAGACATACCTTCTACCATACCATTTCTATGAAGTATCCGAAGGTCCTTCTCTCCAATATGTCAAAGCCTTTGATGCCATAGCATGGTCTTTTCTCCAGAGACAGCTAGGCTTTCCGTTCCACTTTCAGGAACCATAGAACTATTACACCCATCAATAATGGTTCTACCTTGTAGCTTGTAAAAAGTTCCAATCGGAGCTCCCCACATTAATACCAGTGCTCCCCGAACCATCTTGTAGGCATCTTTCTCGAACACTGTTTTTACACTTGCATCATCCATCTTATTTACAGATATCAAATTTTTTGCCAATGCAAGAATATGCAGAACACTAGGAAGTGTTCTAATCCTTCCACCTTGCGCTTCAAAGAACTTTCCACGTCTGACAATTCTAGCCTTCCTATCATCCCCTAGGAAGACATCACCACTATCATATTTCTCATACTCGCAGAACCACTCCCTATGGGGAGTGAAGTGAAAGGACGCACCTGAGTTAATTAACCATAAATCATGATCTACATGTGTATTTGAAGAAGAAGCCAAATACACATCCCCACCTTCATCTGAGGTGGTTTTTGCCTCTGTAGAAGGAGCATCATCAAATCCATTTCCTTTCTCAAGAGCTTTAGATCTGCAGTCCCTTTTGTAGTGCCCTTCCTTTCCACATTTCCAACATACCTTTACAAACTTTCCAGGAGATTTAGATCTCCCTCTAGATTTGTATCTCCCACTCGAAACCTTATTCTTGTTTCGTTTTGGGACCTTCCTCGTACGTATAAGGCATCTCCATTTGGCCCTCCACATTTCTCCGTCTCATTTCCTCCGACAGAAGGCCGAGACAATGTCATCAAAATTCAAGGTAGTTGTATTGCTACCTATTGCAATAACCATACGTCCCACGAGTTTGGTAGAGAACAAAAAAAGATGCACTTATCTTCATCCGAGATTTTAATATCAAGATGACAAGCTGACTTACCACAAGATTGAAGGCGTTTAGATGCTCGTCACGAGTCTCCATCCTTCATCCTCGTGTTATATTTTTTCCGTAGGAACAATTTATTCACGAGACTTAGATTGGTACAAAAGTCCCAATTTTTTCCCACAAATTATTCAATAGCTTCCCATATATTCAAAATATGAATCTAAGACACACAATCGTATTGTGCTCTTAGCCTTTCGATCCAAACTTCTTCCATCCACATTACGTTGGTTTATTACTCGGATCTACCGTGATCCACCGATATTTATCCACCACGATGCTCCATCGAGCTTCCACAACTCAAAACTATTACCATTAAATTTCTCGATCTCTATCTTTCCACCACTCACAATCTTCTTTCACTTCAAGAATCGATCCGATCTCCCATTGAACAGGGTCTACCTCGAGAAAAAAACCCCAGTAAAAGGCGTCCCTTGAAGCCAAAACAACTCTAATACCAAATGTAGGTTTTAACCCCGAACATAAATTATCTACACATGAATTTTAAAAAAAATAAACAATAGTGAGAGCATAAAACATAAATAGATAAACACAGATTTTCCCCTGGATCCCAAATCGGGACGACCAACTTGATTTTTCATTATATTCCTTTTAGTGTTACAACACATATATATACATGCGAAGCATACATAAACCCTAATCCATTAACCTGGATCGAACATAACCATAGTTCCCTTGACCGGATCTACAAAATACCAGTGGCTGAAAACCCTCATGCCCTAAAACCATGTGCAAAACCATGCACAAAACCATGGGCAGGTCCGCCCATTGAAAATAAGGGTCCAAAAATTTTTCGTGGAAAGAATATAACACATACCCAACAAGTAGATGTTGTTTATTCCCTTTTACGAGTTTGAAATGACAAGTGCTCGACAATATTTTCATGTTTTGGGAGTCCGAAAAGAGATAAAATAGGAGACTAGGGGGGTTCCTTTTTCGATGTTTAATGGGGATTTCCTCGAAAAGAGATAAAGTGTGCTCTCTGGTCAAAGTTCATTTTAAGATCATGCATGTCAAGCCTCTTGGAGTAGCTATAAATCGCTCAAATAACCACGAAACAAACATTAAAAAATATCCGTTTAATTGTAAAAAATAGGTAAAAAATATAGTTGATTCATTAAATATGCATGAAATAATCAAAAAGACCATTTAAATGAGAATTTTCGATGTCATTTTACCATTTCACATTTACCATTGCTCTGAGTCATTTTTTGAGTGCTCCGAGCTAGTTTTTCCTCAAACTTCGGTTGATTGTGACAGTTTTGTGGACCATTTCTTGTGCTCGAGGACCGGTAAGCTATCTAACATTTCTTTTTCTATGGTATCATCTTTTGTAGCTTTGTGCATATTTTTTAGGGTTTTCTGCCTCCTAGGGAAAATTTTACAACACCCTAGGACCAACACACCACGGGGTGTCAAAAGGTTCATTACAGAGGAACCGGACTTCTGGTGCTGCAATGCTTGTCTAGAGAGCAAGAGTGCATTGCACCTAGTTGGTGAATTTGCTTTGTGTTTTGTGCACAAAATTTCTTTAGTTTTCTCCGCATGAAATGGATCCTAACTAAGCTTATGGTTTGATCGCAGGCTTTGATCGGATCAATTTCAATTACATCGGGAGAAAGAGAACATGAGGAATAGGATATGGTTTTCCTTAAACGATCCTCGCACCGGGGATAGCCCTCGATATTGTGGGTTACTCAAGTACTTTAAAATATCATGGATGAAGCAACATTTGGAACTATTGGCTTCTTGATTCTCTCATGGATCCACAAAGAAGGCATTTCACATCGGGGACAAAGTGCTCCTAATATTGGTTGATGATATTAAATTCGGATGGGTTTTTCAAGACCACGATGCCCATTTCCTGCGGGTTCCATCCATGGAAGTGAGACAATGAGGGATTACATTCGACGCCTTTCGCCGTGTACAAATCCTAGCAAGGATGGAAAGATAAACATCGTGGATGTACGTGATATTCTTTTGCAAAAATCTTTTTCACCATCGTAAAGCTAATCGGACGTGTGACACTTCATGTCACAAATAGATCATAGATGCGATGCACTTGAGTGCATCAAGCCGCTCATGTTCAATTAGGTTGAAGCGATACTTCTCGTATGAAATAATAGTTTACCAAAGTGAAAAGTTGAAGGACAAATAATTTTAGCTATGGATCGATACTTATCACTTTCATTCTAGAGAATTCCATTAGAGCGAATTCCATTGATGCAAGCCGAAAACACATAACACTCGGGTGTAGCTGGTCCTAGGGATCCATGGATGCAATGGTGGGTAGAGTTGATGGCCACACATGCTGGCTTCTCATCGATCTCATTTTCTACCGAATTATATATATGGCTACGACATGACAAAAGATATTGTCATAAAGGAGCATCCATATGCAAGGGTGGATTTTCGTGGAGACCCATTTGATGTTACTAGCATGCGCTCAATGGGGTGCTATAGGTAAATTGTTTTGACCATGTTTTTTATATGTTTTGGTGTTTTTGATGTTTCCAAGACTAAACTAAATATGTTTTATGTATACAGATTTTTTGTGGGTAGTGTTCGATGAGTGGGTCTTCCCAGTAGGAAAGCGTATGAATCAGAGAGAGGCCTCAAGCCGGAAGTACGTTTAGAATTTGGCTTTGACCGAACTCCCGAGGTATAACATCATGTAGAGGGGTTGACTCTTGGGATACCGGATATGCGGATCAAGGAGTTATCAATGAGGCTACAACACCATACTATTGGTGTGCCTAGCATATGGATGAGGCTATTGTGAATGATAGCTCAAGCAATGATCTCGCTATTATGAGCACCACTAGATCTACTTGGATATGATATGTCCGCATACATTTTGAGGTCTTGTGACCAACGTGTCTTGGATACAATTTTTCCGTAAAAAACTCGATTATCTATCTATTTTACTTTCGTTGTTTTCCTATGGTTATGTGAAATCCTATTCAATTGTATGCTATGAATTGAAATTTTGTCTTTAAATATGTTACATATGTTTATTTAACACGTAATTCGTTAAATAATCACTCAAGGTGTTAAAGTTTCGGGAAATGTGTAGATATTGGATGTAAACAAAATGTCTTTCGAAAAGACAAACTTTAAGGACCATGTGATGAATAGTTGGATTTTGGACAATATAAACACTAATAAGTTGTAGCATGACAAGTTGTGGGTCCAACTTGATGATGATGCAATGAATGCCAATTGAAATGCATCAAAGAAGAATTCAATCAATGCACTATACTAAAGCAATATTGTTGATGGATTGACTACCAAAAATCCATTGAAACTCACTAACTCCCCACCGGAGCGAAGATGGCCCATGCCGTAGAAGATAGATTCTACATACTACAACTAGCATCATCATAACCAAAAAATGGTTCAAGACTTCGACATCCGAAAAATAATGCAAAAGAACTAACCACATGAAAAATCTGAAAGACACACTATGGCACACACGCAATCAAAAAGCATATATACAATATCATACAATGTTTAATATGTAGAATCAAACATAGTAATGTTTGAGATACAACCTATTGACACCTAATCCTAAGGGGTTGTGTGAGATTGCATATTATTTTAATTTAGTAAATAAGGAAGGCCAGGAGTCATTGGGAAGTGAATCAATAGCCTCACCTCCATGTATAAATACACACACAATATCCATCTAATATACATTGAATTTTTCGGAGTGACCTCCTGGTATGACATGGTACATTTCAAGGCCGCAACAATGGAACCCATCATAAAATACCAACTCATAGGCACCCTTTACGTAACACGCTTGACAATATAGGGGCCATGCCATAATGGTTCGAATTTTCCGGTTCCTATCGTACAAAATCCCGATCATAAAGCAATACTAGGTCTCCCTCTAAGAAGGTGCAAGCTTGAAATTATGGTCATATTGTGCCTTGAATCGTCTCTTATGTGGTTGATCGTCTCTTATGTGGTTCATTGGCCAATTTGGCTTCACAACGCATTTCATTTAGATGGATGAGATATAAAATATGTGCTTCTTCGTCCGAAGTTTCAAGTAGCGTGTCAATCGTGAGTTTCAACAATGGAATTTCAAATTGAATCGGTAAGATAGTTGAATCGGTAAGATAACTTCCAAACCATAAACCAGCCTAAAAGGGAGTAAATCCGGTCGCGTTCTCACCAAGGTTCAAGAAGTCCACAAAGTTGAGTACAATATTAAATTCTAGTTTCGTTTATGAACCCCAATCATTCGTTGAAGCATACGGTTAAGAATTTTGCCGATTGCTTCAACTTGTCCATTAGGCTGAGGCGGATAATAAGGGGTAGAGATATCATGTGACAGTCCTAACTTGGAAGTGAACTCAATCATCATGTAGTTGTGAAATTTCTTTCCATGATCGTAATTATGGCATGACACACTAAACCGAGTAACCGCATGATTAAATAAAAACAATGTAATTTTCTACGCCTTCGTTATGCTTCATAGGCATCGCCTGCCCCACTTGGTAAAATCATTGATAGTGACAATAATATAACCATGCCCCTAGTTGAGTGAGGGTTACATGTCATGAATTCAATGCCCCATTTTGAAAATGGTCCCACAACGATGACCGGATGCATCGATACATCGGCGGAACACAATGTTTTACGCATCAAATATCCGGCACACATGACAACTTCTAACCACGAGAATTCAATTGCGGTAGGCCGTAGTAACCAACGCATAAAATATTTGACATGGTAGAAAAACTGACAAAGTTCCACAGAGGTACCAGCACAATGGCAACGTGGTAATCATTTAAAACTCTCTCGACTCTCCTCATGAGTGAGGCACCCTATGTAAAAATCGTATCAATACCACGACGATAAGATAATCTTTGGCTTGGTATCGAATACATCGTTTTTGCGAGAAAAGGTATCGTCGGAAAGTTTGGGTCCTGGAGATAACCAAAAAATCCATACCATGGGTCGTATGATGCAATAAAAAAAAAAAAACTATCCGAGATGGATGGTTCCAATGTAGACTGCTACTTGAGGGAAGGTTGTAGATAAGCTCAAATAAAATCAAAGACTTCTTTGACATGGATTTGATGAATTCCGTATCAAATTCCCGCAAAATGACTATACATTTTGATTATTCCCCCCCCCCCCCCCCCGCAATGACATGACAACGTATTTCATAGGGTTGTAATCCAAAATGTCAATGGTCTTCCATAGCAGGATATAGTGGTGAAACATTTGTACAACTTAAATGGCGCCAAAGCGAGCTTCTAAACATAAGCGTACTTAACTAACTTCCGTATCATTAACATTGTGACTCAAATAATAGATCGATGTTAAATACCATATTCTTCGGACTAAAACCATGGTGATGGTTGTATTTAGAGCGGCGAGATACAAGAAATAATATCTCTAATAATTTGGGGGATACATTAATGATGCTCATATCAAGGTATATCTAAGAACACCAAAACAAGCTTGCACAACCTCATCCCAATGGAAGGGAGTCCCCTTTCAAGAGAATAATAAATCCTTTACCCATTTCGGTGTAGTTGGGAATGAATCTCCTTAGAAAGTTAGCCTTCCCTTCGAATCTCTATAATCGAAGTAGGTTGGAAGGCGCAAGAAAATCTAGAATGGCTCGGACCTTTAAGGAATAAAGTCAAATTTCGACACGACGAAACCAAGAAAATGACCAAAACCGACACAAAAAACACATTTGTGTGGATTAAGACATATTTGGTAGTAGCGAACTCATAAAAAATCGCTTCAAATGTACCCATTCTCGTGAATGCGCAGGTAAGTCATCTAGATAAGGTTTAACAATGTGTTTGATGTCATGGAAAGCATAATTCATTTCCCTCTAAAGGGTTTCCGTATCGTTCTTCAAACCAAAAGGGAGTTTTAAAAAGAGAATGTACCTGTGTGACAGATAAAAAAAATATATTGGTCGTCTGAGCAGAATAATGTTTATCGTTAATATAACCTGGAAAAACCATCCATGAAAGAAAATATTTCACATCCGGCACATTCGTCGATGATGGGGTCGATAAAGGGAGTGGGATAGTTGTCCTTTTGATAAGCATGATTAACATCCCGATAATAAATGCATACTTCGATTGTCCCTTGTTTTGTCATGACAAGAACAATGTTGGAAACCCAATCGGTGTTTTAATATGGTAAATGGAACCAACACGCAAAAGTTTTTCAACCTCTCGCTTTAAATGACAACAAATTTCTTAGGATGAATAGGATGGAGCCGTTGACAGTGAGTTTTGAAATCGGGTATATTTTAATCTCTTTCTCAATGATACCTTGGGATCGATGCGGCATTTCCTCATACAAACGAAGTGAATACATCACAAACGAATTCACCGAAAAGAGAATGGTAAGTAATAATTTTAGTTGAAAAACAAGAAGCACCGACATGAATGAATGTCTTATACTACACTAGTTTAGTTAAAATATTGATAGAAATCATTTCTTCTATATTTGATATGTTTCGCTCAGAATCCCCGACATCGATAGAAATGGAATTTGCAAAAAATCGACCGTGGGGTGATATACTTCGGTTTTGACTATCTTCAATGTAATATGGAAGATGGGATTGTTGATGAGAATCTACCCATGGTTCTTCTTCCGGCATCATGGATTCCATAATGCTTTCATCGCCTGAGAATATACATGAAAAAGGGTCGAAAGTACCATATTGAAAGAACGATCGACCCAAACGGAGTTGACGACAAATTGATTGAATCTCAAGGTCGCACAAGCCAAAAAGGTTGATTGGTATGTGAGCTCTATTGGACTTAGTGGCATAGTTTTAGCCGACCTATCTATTTTGGAATCATTGGGAATCTTCCATAAATCGATGAAGTGGAAGATATCATATTGCGGTCTATATTTTTGTGATTTCCACCAATGCCGCAGCGATGGTAATGAAAAGGTGCCCAATAAGGAAAAATCCTTAAAGAGTCCCACACCAATGTTTGGAAGAGATGGTAGGGGTATGTAAATAAAGGGAAGGCTTCCAATTTCCTAGGAAACTAGAGGCGAAGAAGGTGAGTTGGTCGATGATCGTGATGTCGCCCTTATGGGGAAAGGTGACTGCGGTGCAAAAGTAAGTAGATACAATCGCATCCATAGCGTAAACCCATGATATTCCGAGTAATATATTGTAGTCAAGGGTCTATCAATGACCTCAACTTCAATAGTAATAGTTTTTCCCCTAGTTCGACTTGCAAGTTACTAAGAATTCCAACAAATTCAAAAATATATCTACAATGTACGCATCTATCTGCCTTCAATATAGGAATGTCAAAGTTGACTTGTACCTTGAAAGGAGAGGCACCTGCAGTGGCTACTAGATGTAGATGCATTTTCAAAGGGCAATCGTTCAAGGATCTCGGGCAAAGTTATCCATCACCTTGTTCCTCTATTTCTTCAATTCCTCCCGAGCAATATTTTGATAATATCTCATTCTCCCTCCTCTTTCTTTTATTCCTCCATGGGAGGTCATCGGTTTCGAGGCTAATATTGTAAGGGTTCAACCCCTGATCGAGCCCTAACTCATACCCTAACCCTCATTGGGGACATGCAAAAAAAAACAAGAAAAGAGCAAGACCGCTCGATACCACGATCCGTATTTATGCAGGAATGTGATAATAGACATAAATAAACATAAAAACAGAGATGTAATGGAAATAAAACTCCATTTCATTAAAATCAAATGACTAAAATATGTTTACAGACAATGGAAATAAACTAGCTAAAGGCGATAGTAGCTTATCTCCAAGAAGAGATTCGATGGCTACATGCCTCTCGAAATGTGTTACAATGCGGTTTGAAGGCCTATTTATTGTTTAGAAACAATGGAAAACCCTAAATATCCAAAAAATCCCAACCATGGGAGATGAAGCACCAAAACTATGGGCCATGTTTGGGTAAATTGGTGCATCATCTTCCGGGGGGTGTAACTTTGGCATATGATCTCCGTTTGACGCACTCAATCTTCGTTAGAAATATCTATCCGAGTACTACAACTTTTGAGTGTTAAAATTTTCTCTAGGACTTGATTTGCTCTCTGGTTTCCCAAAAACATCACAGAGCCTCAAAACAACACTCGAAGTTCAACACCCGAAAAAATGCTAAAAATAGTAAACAATGATGATGACCGAAAAAATGAAAGAACCGATGGTGGAGGTCCGAATGGAATAGGTTGGTGGCCACCAATATCCACACATATTAGTTGCTTCTTCCACCTTTTGTGTGGGCTTCTACCTTCTTCCTCTATAATTTTATCTTCCCGACCTCTACCTTGAATAAATGAAACTTGTGTCTTGAAGGTATGCTCCAATGAGGATTTTGTTTCTTTGTTCGGGCCTATGATCATGAGAAATCAATGATTCATGAAGCTCATCATCGAAAATTGCGAGACATCCTTTGCCTCTTCTATGACCACAACTATGGCATTAGTTCTTGCCGTAGAATTCTCAAAATTTTCTCAACTATTCACCTTCCTCAAGTGTCTCACCATGAGACCCGATTTGCATAACCAGCCGAATTACATGTGTAAAAAATGAGTCTACATTCTCGTACTCTTTCATACAAATTGTCTAAAGATCTCTTCTCAACATTTTTAGTTTTGTTTTCTTCACCTTTGCCATGCCTTCGGTAGGTCGTCTAGAGGGTATCCCATGCTTTCTTGTACTTTTTTGCTATTGCAATCCATGGGAACATGCTTTCATGAGCTCGCTTGAAATATGTAGAAGAGGGCTTCTGCTTGAGTCCTTCTTCGTGTTGTCCCTCAACAAATCCTTTTATGCTTGTGTCAAAGCATTGTATGCTACCGCATCTCGCTAGTTCTTAGAAACCATTTTCCACAAAGTCTCAAATTTCTTGAGAAGAAAACATAGCCTTCTATTGTAATAACCCAATAATCATATTTTTTTCTATTAAACTCGAGGCATTTGTAGGATTATCTATTCAAGTACTTGTTGCCGCCATTTTGACATGTAAAAAAAAAAACTTTCTCTCACTATGTAAACACTTTCTCCCTGCTAGTGAATAAGCTCCCAATAGAATGAATTCAAAATAAACTTTAACTGGCAAGAAAAGGCTTGCGGTAATGAAATTTTAAAATGGCTCGATGCCATGTTAAAATTGTTAAGACAGAGTAAATTATTTTCGTCAACACACAAAGTTGCAAAGAGGTCTTAATCGAGAAAACATAGTTGCGAAAACTAAATCATATGGGTATTCCTTGTAATACATAGTGGTGAAGATCAAACATGTTGACTTTTCCCAACTATAATGGAGCAAATATTTCAAATAAATTTACTCACGGTGAAATAGAGTAAAACAAAATGGTTGCGGTAAAACCAATATGTGAAATTTTCCTAGAACTATATTGCGACTAACCAAACATTATATTATGATTTCAAAAACACTAGAAGTAATTCATATGGAGGTTCACCAATAAAACAAGAGTTCTTGCCTGAGATTAAATTCACCAAGGGTTACGGAATTAACACACAAAGTGAAAGACGATATACGTACACTTTTCACAAAGACCGCCTAAATTTTTTTCCAAGATTTTCTCCTCACACTTCTTAGACTTACATTAACGACAATTCATAATATTTCTACTAAATTTTTATTTCCAAATCGACATTTTCAAAACATTAATTTCATGACAGAGTAAAAATTAATACACAACATGGGCGAAGTAATACCTAGCATGGGTGATTTGACAAAAATGATTTTCTATGTGGAGTTAATATTTGAACATAAGCTTTTATCAGCCATGTATTAAATGTCCATTTGCCTTTTAATTTATCTGATGTGTTGGGGAATGGGTAATTGTAATATTGTTGAACTTCACTTATGCCATGTCCTTCCCGCAAACTCAATCCGCAACCTCGCAAAAAAATTGACTTGAGGTATGGTTGTTTTGAGAAAATAAAACGCAGTGGCCGAGATAAATTTTCCAACATAACTCTCCATCTTTCCACCGGTAGAGATTAATTTTCCAACACAACTCTCCATCTCTCCACACCGTGAATCCGAGCTTCACCTGTCCCTTGGTTGGACTCCACACTCTCAATCACTCCACTTATTGGCCCGTTGGTTGACTGCAAGCTCATACAAGCCGCTATATCTTTATATGACCATGTGCATACAAAAAACTAGTCCTAGGAATGAACCGTATCACACACAACATCAATATTTATACATGTTGGCTCTCAACATGCAGAGCCCCAACTTCTTAACACATAAAAAATGCAATGGCTCTAGCTCTAACACAATCTCTCAACTACAAGAGGCCATGCCTCTCCTTCGTTGGAAATCGTAGGGATCATCTCTCTACCTCCTCAAAGACGCCACGTTATAATCTCAGTTCCTCCTTCTCCCTCGTGAGGCTAGCTCACCATGAGAGTGCATGCACATAGAGCATTTTTTCATCAACAAGAAATCCCATATACATATAAAGTTACAATTTTGTTAAGGATTTTAAACAACTCCCTAAGAAAGATGATCTAAATCCTAAATAAAATAACTCAATCTCAACAAACAACAAGTGACTATTAGTGAATTAATTTAGAACTAACTACATTTCTCAATTATTATTTCCAAGTTTTTAGTAATATATATATTATTTAGTTATATAAATAAATTTATAAATGTTAGTTATTTTAATTATCAAAATAAAATTTAATAATTTTGATAACTAAAAAAAATTATGAATTAATTACACTTGGTGTAAGAAGGGAAGGATTATAATTGGTTTTGAAAGAAAAAATAAAATTTATTTGTCTCTCTAATGGGAAGAGGGAAACAAATGAACAAGCGCTTTTGTTTTTTGGATTGAAGCTACTGATGAAAAACTATATAAAATATTAGTTATTAAGATTGCAAAATAATAATTACAATTTTGAAAACATGTTATTAGAAAAATTAAAGAACTTTTAAAAGTCATTATTTTAATTAATAAAGAGGTAGAGAATTTTAATATGATTGAATATTATCAATTCCTCATATTAATGAATATAAAGATGGATAATTAAATAGAAAATGTAGAATTTAGAATCATGACATATAGACCATGTTAGAAAATTAATCCAACTCCTAGATTAAATGATTAAACATAATTTGAAATAATAATGGATGTTATACATTTGCTAAATATGCATCTTATTTTAATTCTTTTTTAATATATAAACGTTTTGATACATAACCACATGATTAAGATTTTTAAGTGGATAAAATTTTTTATTTTTTAATTAAAAGTTTCATTTATTAATATAAAATAAATAAGAATATATAAACATTTTGATACAACCATATGATTAAGAATTTTAAGTGGATATAATTGTGTATTTTTGAACAAATCTTAAATGGATAGTAGTGGATTTAAGTTCCATAGAATATTTTTAGAATATTTTAATAATTAAAATTAAAAATTGAGATTAATGTAAAAAATAGTTATGAACATTTTATTTTTTTAATTAATTTTATTGACTAAAAAAATATCACCGAATTATGTTTTTGACACGTTTTTCGACATATACTATTAGTAAATCATAGTATCAAAGATACCGCATTTTAAGAAATCGATTTATTTAGGCTAGGAGCCAGTGAAAGGTGAGTGGAAGAGAGAGCAAACTCATGGTTTGACAAAGTGATGGAAGGTGGGTGCTAATGGGATGGTTCATTGTCGTCTATATGACCGATGTGTCATTGTTCTTATAGTATTTTTCGGCTTGTGTCTCGCCATAATTTTTTTTAAGGTTTTCCTCCGAGGATTATCTTCCTATGTGATATTGTTCTTATTTATCGTTTCGGTGGTGTGTCATGCCCTCCCTTCACTTCTATTTCCTTTTTTGGGGTGGCCTGGAATCGTTACTTTATATTTTCTCTTTTAAATTCTAGTGTCCCTTGATAGTAAATGTTTTGTTATTTCAAGATTATATTTGGTGGGATGGTGTCATTTCCTTTCGGGATAATTTTCACGTCTTCCTATTTTCTTGTGCGATTGGAATGTTGGTGCACATATGGATTGAAAATTGTCGTCACTCACGTCGTCGACCACATGATAGATTGGAGATACTAGGCTAGTATGGTTTTCCGTGGGGTGATATCGGAAATTGAAATCCAGGAAAATTTATCTCTTCCATTGCTTTGGTAGAAGTAGCTAGATATATTTAGCATTTCCAAGCCCTTTAAAAACATTAGCTTTAGAATTTTCCATGAATGGTGTCGTATTTGCCGATGTTGGTGCCGATGTTGTTGTGAATAGAGATGATAGTGTGTGTTATGGTAATGGGAGGTGCATCAGTGGTGTTGTTATAATATTCAATGCATTTACGGTGACACATTTTTCACTCTAGAGGAAACCCTATGTGTTGGGGTGGATGTTGAATTTGCGTCTACTAGTGGTGATGGAGTGGTGGAATTCCCTTCTAAGAACAACCACTTTCTCGATCTTATTTGTTTCTTAATGATATTCGGGGGGAACTATGAGGTGTATATTAGATGATGCATGTCTTCCTCAAGGTTGGTGGTGATATGATTATGGATTAAAATTATTTTTTCTTGGCATGGGTGGGTGCGAAAATTAATTTCTCGGGCTGTGTGTGATAATTTTCGTATCTAGTTTCATATTTTGGGTAAAGAAAATTGTTTGGGATTGTTTGGGATCGAGGCCAACTCATATGCCTTAGTTCACTTGGTTGGCATTCCCTGGGTAACGGCGATACCTATCGGTTATTCTCATCCGTGGGTGTTGATATATTCTCCCCGTCGTGTACAATGGTCGTCGTTGCTTGGTGTTAGCCATTCTATCTCTGTCGCACGGGAGAAAATATTTCCCTTATGGGACCGGGTTGTATTTTCATATTTTTGAAAGGAGCAATCTAACCATTTGACTAAATGTCATTTGGGTGTTGTGCCCTTGGCGACCGAAACAAATCCTTTCAGCAAAGCAGTCCCCATGCCCCTCCTCGTCCCATCCATCTCCACCCCACGACGTTACCGTTTGAAGGAGCTCATTTAGGACTAGTCACCATTTCGTTTCCTCCCACATACGCATGGGGGAAACCATGAATGAAAATATTTTCTCGCATTCCTCAAGCCACTTCAGCCCACTCCAAACAGTCCCCGCAAACCGCAGAGGGAAGATGCTAGAGTCACGGTGCCATGATCCTATAATTGATGGAACATTGAAATCCCCTCGTTACTCACCGATTGAACGAGAAAATGAAATCCCTCGCCGGAAGACTACTAAAAACCCGATGGAGCAGAAAGCCCTCGTTGGACTACTACTATCGAAAATCGGTTTGTTTTGTTTGGTGAATGTTTGTTTTTTAATTTCATGTTTGTGTATTTTTAAGTGAGAATCCTTGTTGCACCCATTCCACCTTTGCGACAACTCGCTTAAACCGATACTCGCTTAAAAATGGTGAAGCAAGTGAAATGGGAGTCAATAATTTCCCTTCGGTGGAAAAACCTAAAGAAAAGCTCATCTTCTCTAGGTCGGATTTAGATTGGTCTCTTGTACAAGGAAAACACATGAACTCCTTTGATCGGAATTGCAAAAATCCTTCAACTAGAATTGGAGACTTTATTAAAGGATAGGAAATGAACCTAGATGCTCCATGTTCTTTCACCCAGGTACAAAACAAACTCCCAGGCTCAAGGCCTATTGCTTCCTTGCTATATGAAGTGTAAGTTTTTTTAAATACATATATAGATATATTTTGGTATTAATAGTGCTCACAATTTTCATGGAATCATATGTATTGAGTTTTCAAACTTTTTTATGTAGGCTATGCTTGTTCATATGGCCCCGATGAAAGGAAGATGAAGTGAACATACTCATTTGTGAAAAAGAGGAATGCCAATGCCATTTAATTGTAAAAATGATGGGTTAAAATCCATGAGGTTGTGATAATAACATATAACATGTATGAGCATGTAGATATCAAAGGATTTCCTTCTCATGGCCAACATGACACTTGGGTAATGCTAGGGTGCTGCATCAACCAAAGTTATCAAGGGACATGGTTCCTATGTAGAGAGTTGTTTCTTTTGATGTGCAGTTGACTCTGTTTGCAAAATGCATGTTAAAAAATATATTGACATGGATGTTGCGACTCAAGATAGGGATTTATTTTTGTGTAAGAAAATATGTTTTAACATATATAATCGTCTAATGAAAGGAAATTATGAGTTTGCATAAGAAGGATGAAATGAGTGTGAACCTTTGGTATAGGAAACACCCAAATTTTTTCTTTTATCAAAAGCCCAAATGGAGATGTCCCTTTTATAGTTTGAATTCATATGAAGTGGATGTTGGAGACCATGGTGAAGCTATCGAATAATAGCCTAATACCCATGGATTCGACATTACACGAATAATTATGGGGTGAGTGTATTAAGAATTGATTGATCTAGTACAATAATTTGATTAATAATGATTGATGATCCGAGGTTGATGATCTATGTATTTTAATGTGATGGTATCAATTGTGCACACTCATTGCCTTTGTTTACCACCAACAAAGTGGGGTGCCATTACATGGGTTGTGGCATCACGTAATACATCATAGAAATTTCGCTATGGTTGGATTAGCTCATGAATAGGTGTCACCAAGTTGATCATAGTTGGAAAGTTAATGCTTTCATGGTTGATGATGCATTGGCTGAAATCGGTGCTTTAAGGTAACTTCAATATTCTTATTTTACAATGCAACTTGTATTCATTACAAAAATAAAATGCTTAAAATGAATTGAATGTGGCGCAGAATCACAAGGTGCAATGTTATCTTGTTGTTTCGCACGTACGTCGACATGGCTAAAAATGTGAATCGATTGGCTAGTAATCCAAAAATAGCAAAAGAAATGTTTAGTGATTTGGGTTTATAATTATGAATTATTGTTCCAATTTGAAGTGAGCAATGCAATTAATGTTTTCTTCAACAAATTTTCTAATGAGGAAAATTTCCTAGACTAAATTTCCAAGAATTGTTCTTGGTGACAAGATTTGTAAGTTGAAAAACTCTAAGTTACATTTCTTTTTGGTTTGAAATATGGATGAAATATCTTCATTAACCCAAATTTTATGCAATTAGGGATGTGGGTCAAATTTTGGAAATTTCACTCATGCAAATCAAGACAAACAATGTTGTGGAATTATATCTTTGTACCTAAAGACAAAATTTCTATTTGATAAGAAATAAATGTTATCGTAGGATGGATTGGTTGATATATGTTCTTCTAACAAATGTTGAACCATGTTATCGTTTAAGAAATTATAAAAAAGGAAGGATTTTCAAATATTTACAAGAAAGAGAAATAATTGGAATCATCAATGGAAAAACCAAAAAAAATCAGTTAGTGATTTCAACCCTCATGAGAAAATGTCTCATCATTTTTGGGTGAGATTCAATCTAAAGTTAATAAGAAATATCTTGTCATTTTTCAAAATTTCATAACTTGTGATTTCCCATGGTCTATCCACTACGCATATGCGAGCATAAGGTGGGTTGGTTGCTACGGTTCAATGGCTTCAAACCAATTACAAAATCATCAAAGAACAACAGTCATACAATGACCCTCTGAGATAAATATAGGGCAATATGCGATCTTGAGGAAGATGAAAACACAATGCCATGGTTAGTCACAATGTTGATGTAAATTTGAATGAATTGAGATGGCCAAGGAGTAGTTATTTGGCTACTTATACTGTTCAAATAGTCCTCCTACTACTTTGACCAAGATTGAACAATTGATTTCTTTAGTTAAAAATTTTTTGGATTACACCAACAATCTTCATATTATGGATTATGAATTCATGTGTGGATTGGGTGCTTTTGAGTTGTCTTTGAAGAGGAAGAAGAGTTTCCTAAGCCCCAAAAAGAGAAGAAAAACAAGGCAAAAAATGCAAGATTGGAAATTAACTTGAATATCATAGATGAAGAAGAACCATTTCAATTTAAACAACTCAACAAGCGAGGTTGCCCTCATGCCAACAATGAATGCTTTATGAGTTTCTTGTGCACAATTTTGTTTTCAATTTGATTTTAATATTTATTCCTCTATTAGTTGTAATTGATGTATTAATGTTTTGTTGACTATGTAGTATGTTTGATAGGTGGTGATGATATAGTTGGAGATTTCTCTAATTTGATGGAATTGTCATTTAAGGTGACTAAATTACTCCATGCATTTACACTCAATCTTTTAATACACATTGATTTTTGTAAGTCATGGAAGATAGCTTTCAAGTGGTTTTTCATACTTTCATGGTTGCATATATTGGTGTGCAAACAATAATATGATATATGAATTCAAATAAAAATAATGGAAATGTAACAAAATTATTAGAATAACTGCAATGAAATTGTAACTAAACATGTCAAACACAACTTTACCGATTTTATAACTAATGCAAAAAAAAATGGAGAGTAATATATTACAACATTTAATATAATGAGTTTGCGGTATGAGTTGTTGTGCCGTTAGCAATGGTGAGCCAAGTGTCGTAGGCCGTGAGCCCGTGTGTCAACAACGGTGACTGCCGTCATCCGAATACGTGAATGAAGGGGGATATTCATGAACATTGTTGAAACAATAATCACTATGTCCTGTTTCATAGGACAAAGATACCCTCCTATCTCCATAATTACATTCCATCAATCATATTCTCCTTTTTTTTTAGCGTATATTTGTTTTTATATATCCTTGTTGTAAGCCATATCGTTGGATACGAAATCTAAGACCTATCTAGAGATTTGACGTTCTCCCATAGAAATAATATCTTGAGCAACCCTTGTTAAGGATGTATTTAAGTTGAGGTATTTCAATGGATATTTATTTGAGTTGTTTTCCCAGGTATCCCACCTTTTTATATCCTAATTGTGCCTTAGTTTCCGATTGAATGGCGCCACAATATGCAATGGTCATCTCCTGTTCTTGGATAACTTCTGCTAACTTCTAGAGTTGATGGATTTTGATGTTCCATCACTCCATAAGTTTGGGATGTTCTCCTCTAACTCGAAGGCTCTCGAAATTATGCAAATAAATGTTCACATCATCCAACCAACTATCCTAATTTCTCAAATACGATACAAAGGCTCTCAATCGGACATCCCTGTAACATGGTTGGGATTCCATTTTGTATTATAAGGTACCAAAATATTATGTTGGTATAGTTCACGGAGTAAGTCTCTCTTGATCACATTGTCATAAATGCCTCCTAGAAAACCATCATACTTTCAACCTTAGAGGATATTTTGGATGATAGCATTATTTTTAAATATCGGGAATTTTTCTTGTCAAGTACGCATGATAATTGGTTGAAGGAGCTCTACAACTAAGCACACCATCCATTATATGTACGAGTTCTTTCTTATCCTTATCCAACTTCACCCTCCTTTCTAGCTCATCCAGTTTTTTTATGTCTTCGTAAAATTTTGTTTTTATATTCTTCGCATATCTTGCCAAGGTTAGGAAGTGATTTGTTCGCTTACACCGTAAGGTATTTTTTTTTCTAATTTAGACTAATCCTAATCACCCACAGTTTCGAACCGGTAACTTGCATACGGAGTGCCTTAACAATGCACCCCATCACCGACCGCTCTACACCACATGGGCTCACACTCCGTAAGGTATTAGGGTGTCTCGAATATGCGTATTTAGACAACTCGTAATTTATCCTTTGGTTCCTCATCATATTTTTTCTCACTAATATCTTTGGTCGCTTGATCTCTCGGTTCCTCATCCTCCGTTAGTTTCATATCAGTTGTTGTTCCTCTATGTATATACCATTTATTTTGTTAGTTTGATATGTAATTCCCTATTCCTCCATATGGACAATTTGTGACTTTTTCTATGGGACTTTGCAACTTCAATGTCATAAATCTATTTTTTTCCAAGGGGTATATCTTATTGGACCCTTGGAGAAGGAATACCTATGTCATAAATGGGCATGGACTTTGCAACTTCAATGTCATTAGTTTGTTTTTCCCAAGGGGTATATCTTTTGGACCCCCTGGAGAAGAAATACATATGTCATCAATTGGTATGGAATCTGCAACTTCAACGTCATCAGTCTGTTGTTTTTTTCCAAGTGTATCTTGTTGGACCCTTGAGAATGAATACCTATGTCATCAATGGGTATGGACTCGCAACTTCGGCCAAGAAATTTGATCTATCAAAAGTTTATTTTTTGTCCGAGCTCATATGTAATGTGGTTATAAATTTGATCTCAGTAGTTGTTTGTTTTTCATTCGGAGAATCCTATTCTTCCTTAACAATGAAATATACAGAGGAATATGTTTACAGGTACTTAATTTTTCAATGTGCTTCTTCGTCAATTCTGAGTTGGTTCAATTGGTTGGTCCTCCTAATGGGATCCCTATACAATTCGGTTTTGCATTTGGTTGATCCTCCACATCATCACCATACAATTTTGGTTGTGCCATTGGTTGGTCCAATCGCTCATCCTCATACAATTCTCGGGGTTGTGAATTTGATTGGTCCTCTCGATCATCCCCAAACAATTTGGGTGTGGAGTCAGTTCATCCAACACGCCCTCCACACCGCGGTACTCCTCTTCTTCCGCATACAAAATTTGAATCAAGAGAAGGCCATCTGAGTTGTACCATTCGGCTAGTCACGCTATGTATTCATAGTCACAATCAGAAAGGGAAGCTTATCAACTTTGTTCTTCTATGTCGCCAGTCGGGCTATTCTTCCATGCATCCTTCATCCATGACCCCTTCAATTAATACACCTTGTGGATACTCTTCTTTTCTCTTCGTTGTTCTAATTGCCTCATCTCTTCGGGGAGTTTCTCTATAAAAATAGGGAGGTTTTCAGAATTGGAGCATAACGACCTATCTTTCCCCTATTTTTCTTGGCTTTTGGCACTACCGTAGGGTGTTTCCTATATCCTCTCAATTTTCTAGTCATAGGTTTACTCCCCAATATTTGTACTTCATCATCATCATCTTGTCCATCTCCTTTATGTGCAAATTTAGGAGCAGAAAAACCCTAGAAACCCTAGAAGTTTGAACACATGGCAGCTCAGCTTGCCATATGGAAAGCTTCCATGGGAATTTATGCAGGGGAGGTCAATGAACCCACTTACAGGTGCGAGGTCATCAGTTGCAACTAGTCGCTCACGCGGAAGTTGCGGGGCTCGAGGGTCATGGGGCGAGTTGCCTCTAAGGGGTCATGGGGTGGAGTTTCCGCCGAGGGTTCATGGGGTGGAGCTTGCTGCTAACGGCTTGGGGGTAGAGTTGCAGGCTCGGGTGGGTCATGGGGCGGAATTTCCACTAAGGGGTCATGGGGTGGAGTTACCGTTGAGAGGTCATGGGGCGGAGCTTGCAACTGGGGGTTAAGGGTGGAGTTTCCACTAAGAGGCCATGGGGTAAATTTTGAAACCGAGAGGTCATGGGGCAGAGTTGTAGCTCGGAGCTCATGGGGTTGATTTGGAGCTTCAACATGGAATGGCCTTCCAACCAATCTAGTTCATCCCTAGTTCTCCCTTCCCTTTGCGCCGCAACAACCACAAAAATTTTAACAAGGCATTGGTGGGAAAGGATTTCGAGCCGCTTTGATTTCTACACACCGGCCATTTGGTCTAGGGTTTTTGAAATAAATAAAGGCATGTTAAGAACCCGCCATACGCAGTGGCCCAACAAGTGGAGGTGCTCAAAATAAATAACCACATACCTTCCTTCACAAGAAAAAATATCTAGACAAGGAATGCAACATCCACCAGGTTGTGGTAATGACTTCCTCTCATATCTGAGCCACTCGATCAATCATTCACCTACCTCAAGGAAATTCCTCACAATATCAGATTAGGTTTTTCGGGGCACAAACCACTTTCTCCCATCCGGAGTAACCCCGACACTTCAACAATCGCCTCTTCTATCACATGCACCATTGTCCCTACTACCTATGATCTACCCTCCGTAATGCATGGAAAATTCTAGGGCTATGTTATTTTCATGCCCCTAAAACCTATGAATATAATATATCCAACCCAACCTATTCAAATAATTTTTTAATAGGGTGAAATGCATCTAACAATTCTTGAACTTTCATGGAATACTTGCACCTCCCATCTCTATCCGCAGTTCGCAGTGGCTATGGTTGTGTTAGCCGTTTGCAAGAGTTAAAATGTGGGACAATGGCACAATGGAATATTTTGGGTAATAGGTACAAAAGAATAAATTAATAATGGGGATGGGTTATTTATGGTGGTCCCCGTATGTAGACATGTGTTTCCGCAACACAACCATCTAGCATTACCGATTTTTAGTGCATACCCACATTAATTAATTTTACAATACTCCTATCATTTCTTCTTAGCGGGGTTTTATTATTTTTAAAATTTGGTGGTTTATCGCATGGTTTGGAAGTGCTTTGGTGGTTTGGTATGATGGGGGGTGCGATAAAGCATGGAGGTGTCACATGGTAGGGGAGAAGGTGGAGAAAACCACTTATTTCACACCCCCCTCCCACACCTTCATTTTAAAGTTCAAAATGTCTCGAGTGTGAAAATGATCATAAGATGTTTGATCTTCTCATGGTGATCGAATGGCCGGCGAAGAAGAAAATTTTTCAAAAGGAGGTGGGGTCAGAAATCGATATGGGGAGGGTTCCAGAAAATTCATCTCAACCACATGATGAATATTATTGATTTTGCATTTCCAATTAATCTTTTGATAATTATATGAAACCCCCACCACCCAACCCAACACTCTTAAGAATTTTTTTTAAAGTTTAATTATAAAGTTCTAAATACTATTAAAAATAAAATAATCAAAATTTTTATATAACCTTAAACGACAAATTGTGTTTAGCATACCCACAAGGAAAGACTCGAATAAAACCATTTATAAATATGGACACATTGTAACACCCTTAGAACAAAGAAAATTATAAAGATAGGAAGATTGTAACAAATCGAAACAATGCCCTTCCCCATTTCCAATCAAGCCACTCAACAAGATGCCCGGAAAGTCAAACTTTTGCTCAAAACGGGTGGCTATTTTTCATTTTGATCAAACTTATTTCTTAGTATATCGGATGAACTCATGAGATCTATCCCAAGAGGGAAATTTCTATGCATTCCTTTACTCTCCGGATATCGTCGTAGCATGTTAAAGAACTAATGTAAGGAGCAAGATTCATTTCGCAGGTGGTGTTTTTAAGGCCTTGGAATTTTGCCGCCAAAACATGGGGGAAAGCCACCTACAGGTCTAAACCTTAAAACAACTCCTTCGTTTGGTATAGTGGCCCCGACCGGGGATAATGGGACTAGTTTCCCGATAAGGATTTTTTGAGGGTGTTATTATATGGCATGCAAATGGAAATGAATTTAATCTATTATATGCATATATCTAAACTATTTATTCTATTATATACCCGAGATGTTTCTTCCTCTATCCAATCTAAAAATATATCCTTCAATTGTTAGTAATATAGATCATTTAACAATTGAAAGAGATGAAAATTATGTAAAATGATTCTTCTAACAAAGTAGTTTGACTAGAAGATTTGCGAAAATATATCGAATTCATATATGTGATTATACATTCAATAAGAAACTACAGAAAAATTTCGAATAGAAGTGCATGTAACATTCATCTATAATATTGTTTCAAATATATAATGAGTCCAAAGATGACCGTCAATATATATAAAAAAACTTAATACAAGTGAATAAAAGTGCCATATGTATGAAGTCATACTCATGTCATACTCATGTAAGCGATAGTAATTGATCTTATCCTTCTCACTTTCAAGAAGTTTAAAGAGTACAATAGTACAACATCGCTAAACAACTTTAATTTTCAAAAGATGATAGTTGTGTTCCATTAATTCATCAAAGCACTTACAAACTTACAATACCGCATTCTTTGCAAATGTTTTTTGAAAAATTTCTAGACCCTTCTCTAAATGCATGAGAGGGGTTTAAATACTAAACTAAATATGTTCTAAAAATAGATTATTACAAAAATATAGAGGAAGATTCAAAATCCATCGTCGTAGGACTAAATTAAACTATAATCTAGGAAAATAAAATAAAAATTTTGATTTATGAATTCTACCCTTTCTTCTCGAGTTGGTCATGAAGTTGAAGTTTAAATATCCATCATAGGCTTGAGCTGAGTCAAGCTAGAAATCCTTTGATCTAACCTATCCCTTGAATATCGCATTTGAAATTATGGGTTGTGATCATTTTGTTGAATTTGTTAAGGATCGAAGAGTCTCGATATGATGATAAGGTTTGATCATAAAATTCCAATAATTTTCTTGCATCAAACTTATTTACCTTCTTAATTACTTCATCTTGTGTGTCTTCTTTCTAGTTCCACTATGCTTCTATGTATTTTTCTTATTGAAAACACTTCACATGTGTTCTCTTTGAGAAGTTCTTCTTTTACCATTATTCACATACAGATTCAATGATTTCATTTGATAACTTACATGTTTTCGTTGCTGCTTTCTCTGGCTGATTTGTGATTCCCAATCTCTAAATAGAATCTCCTTATAAAAACTTATCTATCTCGAGGTAGATCTCGATTCGTTCTTGACTCCGACCTAACTTGAATGTGTTCATCGATCTTCTTTTCATGTCTTTCACATTCAATATTTTGGATAGCTATCTGTTGGATCAATTTTTATTCGAATCACAATAAGAGTCAATGGTAGAAGCTTGATGACAAATTACTTCTTGTTCTTTCTTTAACTTAGCATTTATATCCGCTGTTTAATAAAATTATCCATTACTTGCCAATGCGTATTTTGATCATTGTTGTTTCCATTGTGCTTGTTTCCCATTGATCTCTATTTGATTCTTTACTTTGAGGCTTTTGAAATCATTTTGAAATTGGGCCATAGTTTCTTTTTATTTTCTCATTGTATTTGGATTTTTATTCATTTAATAGTCTCTCTAGTTCTAGTACTGGCTTCCTTCTCGCTTCAATAACACTCTAACTTCAATAGCTTTATCAATAGTGGAAGTAGCATATGTTCCTACATACTCGATAATTTAGTTAGATGTTTTGTAGGGTCATCTAAGGAATCTTTCCACAATACATCAATTGATTCATCCGTGAGATTTGAGACCGTTTCATCGTTCTTCTTCTTTTGTTCCTCTTAACTACGTACTCCCTTATAGCTAGGGACCGTAGAAAATATCTAGTGAAGGAATTTCTTAACTTGTAAAACTATATTTTCCGTAGGTAGGCTGGTATGATCTCTCAATCATGAGTTTCTCGAACTTTGGTAGTGGATTAAAAGTTTCCACTATCTTCTCGGGATGTTCTTGTGTGTTTGAATGCCGTATATTTGATCGCTGTTGGGATTAGCCTTAGGAGTTTTTATTGCGTAAAAATCCTCCCATTCACTACTAAAATTCTTCATTTGTGATTTTTCACCGATCTAATGTGTTATGACCGTGTTGAACTTATTGAGATGTTGACTCGTTCCATTACTTTATTTTCGCTCATGCATATCTATTTGTCTCTTGGATTACCTAACCAATTATCTTTTCCGGGCTAACCTTTTTGGATTCAAAGTTCATTTTCACAATGATCCAAATTGTGAGATTGATGTCATGATTGGCTGATCCATCCTCAAAAATGTCTTTAGCTTCATTAGCCAAGCCGATACTTGGAGTAGGTCTATAGATATAATCAATAGTTAAGAAATTTAGAGGAACTCTTTGCAATCTCTTATTTCTATATTCTTGAAAAGCTTCCAAATCATCTTGACTCAATTGGTTGGATGGGGAAACTTGGTTATATTCAAAATTATCTATGCTTTGAAAGAGATCATCAAATCCATCTACCTTCCTTTACAAAAGGCTTCATTTTGAGCTCCGTAGTGTAATTTTTAATTACATCATTTGGATCATATAACCTCTTTGGAATTTCCCCGCCATTTCAGATTAATCTTGAAATCTCCTTAGTAGGTATGACTAATATCATATAGCGTAAAAGTGCCACACCTTTGTACAGGGAAGTTTGGCCAAATTTCCTTCTTAGAATCCTCCGAAAGCTTTTAGTGATACCATTAACAAGCCGGTAAGCTATATATTTTTGGTAAGCTATATCTCGTGCAAGAAACTTATCAAGAACATAATAAGGTAAGACGTGGGGAGAAGCATAACTCCGAATACACCGACATATGTAAAATTCTCCTTGCAAAACACCTAGCCACAAAAAGAATATCTTTGATGGCCTCTTCGGAAACCCTAGGGGCCTTTTTATCAATATCATTTGGTACATGCACAATATGAATCCATAATTTTTTTTTATAGAAATGCAAGAAGTCGGAATCTTGAGGTCTCTGTGGTAAATTTTGGATTGGGGTAGGGTCTTGGGTATTCCATTTCCATCCCATGGTAGGAAAACTAGAATTGTCGCATGGCATCCATGACATAGGCAGACTTATAAAAGGGAGGTGTCTCTCAGATGAAGCACTCCTCTTATTCCTATATTCAATAATGTGTTTGGATAAATTCATCGGATAGGATGCTTCGCCAATTCGAATTCATGAATTTACGATTGCGTCAATCAATGGAACCCATTCTATTTAAAACCTAGTGGTATTAGGTTTAGCAAGAAATATACACAACATACCGCAACATAACAATAAGGGGAATGAATTTGGGAAATTGGGTATGTACCGATTTTATCTCACTTCAACTTTCCCCGGTCTTCCTTCCATTCTTTGATGAATTTCATGACATATCCGTATGCTCTCTTAAAGCTTTGCAAAAGAGCTTTGTCATAGTTCTACCGCTGAGGGTAGATGATACATTGCTTTTAAGTCTTTTGCCTTGAAAGACCCTAAGTCTTCTCCCTTTGAATCTTTGAATTTCTCGAAGTCACCATGCTTAAGTGGTTAATTACCCACTTAACCATGTCCGTGTAAGGGAGAATTAGTTTTGTCGCTACCTTTGGATGAATGAACATGCAACATCAAAGTAGGTCACGTCTTAAGTAGATGTCATGCCCGTTGTAGATATTTTGGTTATTACTCTTGTTTTTTCATCTTCAAACATTTTATACATTGTTTCCCATGAGAAACTTCCACAATCCTTTTTGAAGGTAGTATTTGAGAGTAAGGGAGACATCTCTAAGTCTTCGCAGTATTCCTTGAGAAATCTCTTTGCCCTTCGCTCATTTCAATATTTCTTGATTCATTAAATGGTTTCCCGATTTCATGTAAACAGGGAGAATTAAAAGTATAGAGAATAAAGATTCAAATTCGTTGTTTATGTTAGAAAATTATATATTACAAAGCAATGCAACACATAAAATATGCGGAAAACACAAGCACAAAAATACATAAACCGTAGAGACGCGTATATAGGTGGTTCACCTAGTTTGGGCTACGCTCCACCCCCCCAATAGTTAAGTCCTTACTTTTATTATCCAACAAAATGAAGAGACACAACCTACAACATCCTCTCGTAACATCCTCTCGTTCTCTTACAACCTCCCTATCCGTTTCTCGCACCGAGAATACACATACAATACATAGCATAATACAATACCCTCATACAAGCAAGGGGTTGCCTTTCAGTGGAAAAAAACCCTAAACTAAACATAACTTCTACCATCGATCATCTTCCTAATGAACGACCCAAATTGACTAGAAATTACTATACTTTTACAAGGAAATTTTACATATTTTTTAGCCGGGGGTGTCGCCCCGAAACCCCCCCCGGACCTCCTAGGTAGCCGCCCCACCCCCGTATCCCGAGGCAAGATTTAATTATAGGGGTGGTGTTGCCGCCAAATTAAGGCAGGGGTGCAACACCGTGATACAAAATAAACAAGATAATCGTGCTCCACACCCAACGCCTTATATCAAACATGCATGAATTTCAAAATCGATTCTTACACCATGACACGAAATATATATCAATCAACTTAAGGCAAGTAGATCTCGAATTTTGTTTTGATACGACAAAAGATATTTCCGTGCTCGAGAAATTAAATGTTGTGAATTCACATGTCGCCATGTATAATTTTTACCGCTTGCAATTTTTACCTATAAATGTTGCGAAATGAGATGTGCACAAATAGCACATCACAAATTTTATGAGATAATAGTTTTGTTTTACGACAAAGTTAAGCGAAATCTGAAATGTGCATTCAAAAAGCCATACGACCGCGCTTTAAAGGACTTTAAATATTTAAGTTTGATGCTTTTTTGGCTTGTTAGGTCCGTGCAATCTCACTTATATATAATTACTTTATGAGTTGATCGTTAAATAAGGTGCGATGTGATAAAGAGTTTATAATGATAATTGAGGTTTTTCAAGATTTTTAAAACATATCTTTGAAATAGAGATTAGTTACTTTAATTTAATGAAATTAAAATTAAAATATATAAATATGTATCAATATGCTTGGTAAGATGTGAAAATAAAGAGTCCATGATGTAACAATACATTCCATTATGAAATTGTTGACCTATCTACTAACACCACATGTGAATTTTTTCATAATCAAAAGATTGGCTTTTTATTAAAACTTTAGGCAAATTTTATATGAAATTCTCGGGACAAAACCTTGAATCTTTAGATCAATAGTCTCTTTCATATAAAAATCTTATGATGGGGATGAATTTTCCCCTTTTAAAATTCCATGTGAAGCTAACTTTTCAATTCATTCAAATCATAAAATCATATATAACTTAATGCTTTTCAAAGCATATCCCCTAGAATTATTCACTTGCACTGCATTGGTACTCGTGTGGGATTGTGTTCTCAGCATAACAATGTTAAAGAGTTAGGTTGTCAAGATAACTTCATTTGATTTGCAAGTTCTTAATATTTTTTTTCTTCTCTCAAGCCATGTGCTAAGCTATTGTTCCTATCATGGATGTCAAAACATGCTTCAAAAGTTCAAAAACCCGGCCCTTGTGGCTATAGATGTTAATGATGGAGAAATTAAAAACAATTGGATTGTTTTTTTGGATATTTATACATTTCTCATTTCCTTAAATGAGGCCGGATCTATGGATTGCAAAAGTTCAAGATGTCACATTTGCATTTTGCATTTAACCATGTATGTATAAAGGAAAAATAATGATTGATATATAACCTATCTTGGTTGGCTTGTAATCAAGGGTATCTCACATAATTTTTCAATGAAGAGACTTCTTTAAGAATTAGAGCTCATTATACTCAAATTAGAGGCTTGTATAAATTATGGGACCATGTGCCGCTCATGGAAAATAATTGAATGAATGTTATAGAAGTTGGAATTTTGAAGGTGTGTTGAAGGCATTATAATGAATAAATAGTCTTGTTTTGTAGCATATTTTGGAATCCTATATTTGCTAATAAAACTATTAAATACATGACAATGCTTCGTACATGTGGCGGGCGCAATTGAATGAGATCGGAATATAACTTCCGTAATAAAAGGCATAATAAAAGCATCCATCACACAATCTAATGCCATAACTAAACCGTAATGAAAATGTAATTCCATTAATAGTATTACCTTGAAAAATACATTTTCTACATACATGTGTTGAGATATAACACCAAAAAATAGAGTGAGGCCATCTATAAAAAACATCTCATACAAAAATGATGGACATCAAAGTTGCTCCAATCTATCTCAAAAAATATGAACACAATAATATGACTTCCATGATAACCCGAATCCCAATCATAACAACAATCCATTCATTAATAGGCCATGTATATCGATGCATATCAATAATAATTGGTGGAGCACATGCCGGCTCCACAACCGCTACATCCACGTCCATTGGATTTTTCTTCAATGAGTATCAAATCACACACCCTTTGGACATCAGATTTGTACATACTTTATCTCAAAATGGTGGAACTATGTAGCAATGGATCTTGCTCGCCGGTGAAGGGGTTTCGTGTTATGTCTTCCGACTTGGTAGGTACCATTCATCCGGTTGGTGATTAATTCGGAGTTTGTGTAAGTGAAAATGTCACTTGCACCATAACTCCATGCAGATGTGAGGTGTCTTTGATCAAAGCATGATAGTATGCTTCGTTGTTTTTTGTAATCCTAGGTAATTCTCTACTATTTTGGTAAACTTGGTTCGTGGCTTCACATGAAGCACGAAACCTTGTCCGTGCATTCCCCGGGTTTGGGTGGCACCATATCTCGATTTTCAAGACCCATTTTGCAACCATATGCAAAACTAGAAAATAATTTAATTAAATATTGTTACAATGTTAAAATGAAGTAGCAACAACTCTCTCTATTACCGCTACTACAATAGCGAGTTGCCACTCTCTCTACGAAATAAATAAAAAATGAAGTTTTCAACTTTGTTAATATAAATAAAAATTTAATTAATTGTAGTTGTGGCAACATATTGTTATAGTGGTGGCAACTCGCTATTTCCACGACGGTAACAATGTGGCTTGTATCTGCCACTCGCTCAAAATTAAAATTTACATACATGGCAACTCATTGTTGTCACTATTCCAACAACGAGTTTCCTCTCTCTATGAAATAAATAAAAAAATGAAGTTTGCAATTTTGTTAATATAAATAAAAATTTAATTTACAACAAACTTGCGGAAAATACACTGGCTGGCGGAAACTTTTTTTTGCCGCTTACCGCA
This sequence comes from Pinus albicaulis, assembly GCA_034641835.2. Taxonomy (NCBI): domain Eukaryota; kingdom Viridiplantae; phylum Streptophyta; class Pinopsida; order Pinales; family Pinaceae; genus Pinus; species Pinus albicaulis. The sequence goes on along the minus strand of JAXQQM020081186.1, from coordinate 18,271 downwards.
ACGACGAATTGTTGCTCTCTCTATGAAATAAAGAAAAAATTAAGTTTGAATTTTTGTTAATATAAATAAAAAATTAATTTACAGCAGCTATGAAATACACTTTACAAGCAGGCAACTTCCTGCTGCGCAGCGGCAAGTCGCTGTTGTGCCTACCGCAATAGCGAGTTGTCGCCACCGCTTAAAACTAAAATTTACAATGGTGGAAACTCACACTGATTATGTCAGCGGAAATGAGTTGCCGCCACTACAATTTTTAAATTTTCATTATATAAAAAGGAAGAAAAACACAATAAAGGGGAATTTTACTTACCTTTCCTATTTCTACTACTACTTCTCCTTTTCCAAGAATGGTTAGCTTACTCCTCGGTTAAATGGTCCCTAAAATTGGAAGCAAAAACAAGAAAAGTGAAGCTCACTAAAAACTAGAAATAAAAAATGGAGTGGGAATAAAAATATGTAGTACTCGGCATCAAAACTATAAATAAAAACTAGAAATCAAAGAGGTGGGAAGGGAGTACCCTACATTGTACTGTGTACCATATCCGAATCTCCTTATTCAACCCTCTCGTGTGCGCTCTATGGCCAATATATAGAGGAAGATGTCCAAAATCATTCCAATAGCTATGGAACAAACACACAATTTTCCAATATTTTTAAGGTCCTCCTAGAAATGGCCAATAAGTTCCGTCAAATGAACAAGATGGAAAAATATACCAAATAATTTATGAACACAAATAGAAATGAAAACAACCTCAATTTCTCAACTCTCGCTTCTTTGCTAGTCCTCACTATCCCTATGACTTCAAATTTCTCTATAACTGTCGCTCGCTAGTACTCACTATCCCCGGCGACTTTCTCAATTTCTCGCCCTCTCGCTAGTCCTCACTATCCCTGCTACTTACTCGACTTATCCCTTAAAATATCCTTTACAAATATAGTTGAGTCTTAAAGACATAAAGGGGTGGACTTACACGACGAAATACACCGCACGATCGGAATGAATTGCCTTTGTCGAATGACTCGATGGAATGAGGAAGGTGCGGTCGACGGAATGAATAAGGGAGAAGAAATGCACGCAAAAATTTGAAATGGAATTTGGGTAGCAACTCCAGATCCGGTAGGTAGCGATGGCCATTAATACCACACCAATCCTTTGGTTCAAATTTCAAATTTGAAATACCGTCACTTTGGCCCCGAATCGGCTGCGCAAGCTAGCTGGCTCGTGTGGGCATAGGCGAGGCTAGATACAAATGGGGATGGAGCGCCTATTATAGGGATAGTCACTTCCCATGTTAACGACGTTAACATCCATTTTCCACTATTCGGGATATTTCCGAGCCGCAGCGGGGGCAAAAATCCTTAAGGCCATTCCATCGAATGGTTAGCCCACTCCTTTTTGAAATGGTATTTTATGATCCATAATGGGTCTTGCTCTCAAACGGGACATCTTGGTGACCCCGAGGCCGACATCCTTAGACTCATATTGTCACGATATGTGTGGAGAAACATAAATACACTAACCGTTGGACTACTCAGATAAAGGGCTATCTCACCTCATTAGATGCCGACATCTTGTAGAAGAAAAATTTGTATGGGCCACCCGACGCAAAACAACTTGGGGTGACCGGCCCGTGGCTCGCAAGACATATCACGACTCATCCAACATACAACAAGTGGACAAGGGCTTGCATGGAAATATTGCCTTGTATATGCAATCGAATACCACATGGGACGCCACCGATGAACCACGGGTCTCGTGACCACATGGTGTTGATGTGTTGTCATCGAATGCAACAATGTCACCTGTGGTGTCGCTACGCTCATCTTGACATCAATGACACCAATTCTACCACGTTAAGTGTGATCTTGAACCAAAATCCTTTCTTTTGGACACGATGTGCTTTGGGATTGAATTCAAAGTTTAGAATAGGGCATTAGTGGGTTGATGGTATTTTTGCGATAGGCAAAAATATGGATATGGATGCATGGGTTCTTACTCAATGGAAGCCATTACTAGCTATACCCCAAAGGTGAGTTTGCTCATGAACCACTAGTTTGGTTTACATTTCTTACACAAGGAAAATGCCTAAAAAGTAGTGTGGAGCTCGTGGATTCAAGCTATAAGTTTCCTTATGTTGCATAAATGGTATGTGGGATTTAATCCCCTCTCAAACACTTTGACGAATATTGGCATGGGTTAAATTTTCTAGTCTTTCGCTTGAGTTATGGATGAGGGCATTGGAGAACATTAGAATATCTTGTATACATGGATCCATGGACTTTAGGTGCTCGGATAAGAGACTAGCCTTAATTTTGGTGGAGTTTGATTATACCATACTAATGGAAAACATCATCCTACAATGGGGACCCTTCATTTTTTTACACGGATCGACTATTGGAACGTTCTTTTAGATTACTTTGCCATCATACAGACCCCTATTGGATCATTGTCCATGACACATAGTGATGGTACATCACTACGGTTGACCACTCGGGGACTATGGAACATGACACTTCATTGGTGGGATACCGACTCTAATACAGGCAATTATAATGGAAATTTATCTCGAATGAACTTTGGGGTAGCTCAAAACATAGGGCCCCTCTCTAAACACCTCCTTTTTATTTCATGATAATCACTTGATCGATGTATATCCTTTACCCCTTGTTCCCACCTAGAATAATGGGAGTAGTGGGGTTGATTATTTGGGGAAGAGGTTGGATGATTATGGTTCATCATGGGTTACTCTCGGAAATTTTTATTGATGGTGGTGCAATATTATATATCCAACCACTATCCTATTATATTGCAATGGAGACATGAAGTAGAAATAAGAGGAATCTCATTTAAATTTAATAGGACCTGTTGGAGGATGAAGGTTTGAACAAAATGGTCACAGGCATGAAGATCGTTTCAAGAAAGACATGGAGTGATGACCATGGAACACATCATGGGTTGTCAGGAAAATATAAAGACATAGTATAAACTTGGGAAAATAAGAAGGCCTCACTCTTATCCTAATTAAATCACATTACAAGAGAAATCAAGGAACTAAGTTGTTTCCTTTTGGAGGATTTCCCCTCTGGCAATTGTTGAATAGGTTAAAATCTCTTGAACAAAGGAGGAGACAATTTTTTTTATTCAAGAAAGAACATGGAGACTTAAGAGCCGACTACTCATATTCATGATGGTGATCAATACAAAATTTTTCCATAAATTTGCTAGCCATCGAAGTAATACAAATGTAACCGGCACATTATGGGAGAAGATGGAAACTATACATTCTCAAATAAGGATATTAAAAGAGAGCGGCAAATTTCTTTGTGAAACTATTCAAGGCTTCTAATGAAATTAATTGTAGGATACTATGGGCCGCTGAATAATATCAACAAATGTTTGATCAGGAGGCTAATGATATCCTTACCTCCTTGTCACACCGGAGGAGGTGCACATGGTGTTAAACTATTTTCATAAAGATAAATTCAAATGTCAAGATGGTTGGACAATTGAGCTATTTCTTCACTTGTTTCATATCATAGAGGAGCTTTGTGTCATGATCGAAGAATCCAGGACATGAGGTTATATTTCTTGGGGCATATAAATCAACCTTCATTGCATTGACGAAGGTGGATGCACCAAAACCATTTGCAATTCAGACCTATTTCTTTATTTAACATTCTGTACAAATTAATCTCCAAAATAATTGGGGAACAAATTAAGGGCCCTCTCTTTTCTTATATCACATTAGAACAATTTGAATTTTTAAATGGAAGATCTATCCACGATGTTGTTTCTATTGCGCAAGAGTACATACATTCTGCACATTCTAAGAAGTTGAAGGCAGTGGTGATGAAAATAGATCTGAAAAGAGAATATGACTATTTGTATGGAGGACACTCTACTTCATCCTTGTTAAAATCAGACTAGACCACAGAAACATAGACTGGATCATGGCATGTGTTACTATCATTTGGCTAGTTGTCCTCATAAATGGTTTGCCCATAGATTTATACATTGGGGACTACGTCAGGAATGCTCTTTATTTCCCCTACTCTTCATTCTTGTCATTTATGGATTAAGTAGAAAGATCACATATGCTCAGGAGCTGGATCAATATCACAGTATGAATTTTTCTCTACTAGTATGCATAACACATTTGTTTTTTGTAGACGAAATTCTTACAATTGAGGATATCAATCAAACACAATGGGAGGTATTACATTATATTTTCAAGAGATTTGGTGAGGTTTCAGGTCTACTTGTTTATGGAAATAAACCATTTCTATATCTTTTTGATGGTGATATGTTGGATATCAATTTCATTGGTGATCTATTTGGTGTGAAAATATGCAAACTATGGGATGGTTTTGGATATTTGGGTTACAGGTTAAAACTAACCTCATACAAATGCTGTGATTGGCATTGGCTTCTCTCCATGACTGGTAGAAAGCTACAATCTTGGACCTACATGTTACTTTCTCTTGGAGGAAGATATACCCTGGTCACTTTAGTACTAAAACAATTGGTGACTTATTGGATGCATCTCCTCACCATTCCAACTCATATATGCTCAAGAATGTGATCTAGAATGACACGCTTTCTGTTGTCCGGCTCAGGAATAGGACACAAATTTTATCTGGTTCCATGTGATTTACTTGCTAGACCGAAGCTATACAAGGGATGGGGTATACTGGATACCCGTATATTTGGTTTCTCACTACTTCTTAAATCTTTGTGGAGGGAGTTATTTGGAAATGAATTATGGGGGAAGATTATCTCTGTCAAATATCTCGAAGACCTACATATTTTCCACTAGCTCAGGCGATCAAAAATTGGATACAGGAAGGGCTCTCATATTTGTATGAGCTTCCCAAAGGTTAAGTTGTGGCTCCTAAGAAGGTCCAAGAGAACTTTTGGCAAAGGTAATGACATCCTAATTGGCTAATATGACATTGTAGGAATAGAATTATGTAATTATTTATTGCACAACACCATAACCGCACTATATCGCAGAGGTATCATGTTCTTATATTAGGCTATTGGTGGGTGGCGCTTCACAACTTGGTTTTGTTGAACTAGAAGCAATGGATTGGAATCATTTTCTATGTCTCCTAAGAGAAGCTGGACTGTGTGGGAATCATGATGGGGACTCCATATCATGGGAGGGAACCACTCACAGGGGTGTTGTGATTGTTGCAGAGACATATCATTACATATGAGAATCGTTATTGGACCACATGTATCATGATTTGTGCCTTTCTCGAAGATGTGTATGCCCCTCAAGGTTGTCTTAGTTGTCTGGATTGTATGGAGGACTAAGATCCTTACATGGGATAATCTTTGCAGAAGGGGATTCATGGGACGTGGGATCTTCTCTTTATGTGGTAAGGATAATGAAACTATTACACATATTCTTCTTACTTTCTCATTTACTACGCAGGTCTCAAATCTAATTTTTAGAAATTTTTACATTCTGGGGTGAGACTTCTCATCCATTATATGTTGTTTAGAATGGGCGATGAGAGGAAAAGACATCCAGTATTATATTCCCCTCTTTCTATTTTGGGAAAAATGGAAGACTAGGAATCAGGTAATATTTAGAGGGAGACCACAGAATATATACACGACCTTTTCTAAGGTTGTAGGATGCCTAGGTGAAATGAGTCCTCGTTCACACCAGGTAATGATCTGTATGCCTGATTCCACAGGCCTGACATAAACATGCCGAGGAGCTTCTTTGATGGTGCAACTCAAGAGGTAAGATGTGGATTTTGAGAGATACTTTATTATTAAAATGATACAAAATACAAAATATCATGGTCGGGCGGACTCAGTTCAAACACTAAAGCTAAATTTTTAGCCTTTTTGGGTCTCTTCTATTTTTCCCGAAGGGTATGGTTGATACACATGTATATGGTGACTCTTAGACCATTATACATGGGGTCACTGGTGCCACGACTTTCGATCCTCCTCTACTTAGAAATTTTCGTGGGCGTACTGATGATCTCATCCAATAATTTCACGCATGCCATATACAACACATCTACAGAGAGCACAACACGGAGGCACACTCTCTATCTAAGAGAGGGCTTCCAGAATTGGATGACGGTTTGCACTTTACTCATGTCAATTTGGGGATTGTTCTGGGGGAAGGCAACATGGCCTTTCCTTAACGTTCTCTTACAGCTTTCTATTGCAAATTTCACTCCACCTTTTTACATTGGCTCTCGAAAGTGTTTTGAATGATGTTTAACATATATGCTAAACTATATACCACACCGGATGATATTACATGTTTTTGTTTTCTCCTGTTGTTTTGGAAGAATACTAAGTTGCACAGTACTCCATTGTAGTGCATGTATTGCTACACATATTACTGGTTTATACTTTCTGGATAGTATATATGGAGAGTACTTTCTATCCTTCAGATTTCATGTACAGTCAGAGGTAAACTAAACTGAATATTTACCTTAATGAAATTCAATTTTTATTTTACTTATGAAAAAAAGAAATCTGATTTACAAATTAAAACTCTCCACAGTAAAATAGAAATAAATTTTAAAAATTAAAAATATTATTACATGTTTTTGAAATATATGTGTATATAAAAGGAAAAAAGTCCTTTCAATATATATATTGAAAAAATTTGCCAAAGCTAAGCAATCCCTTTCCCCGCAATCTAGCAATGTCTCCCACAGAAACAGAAACATAGTGGTGATTCAGAGGAAAATGAGAATTTTTCAGTTTGCAAGAAATGAAGATAAAAAGCACTGAAAAGCGTTGTCACTATTGTCACTAATGAGGAGGACTCTAAGGTCAAAGCCCAGCTGGAATTTCAAACAATTTTAAATTACCTTCAAAAGTATCTCATATGTTCGCTATTTCAATGATTTTAGGGATCGTTATATCGTTGTAATCTATGTACCCTTGACACTTGTATTTTTCCTTAATGCTATGTCAGGGATTTCTCGAGTACTACGAAAATGAAATATGTATTTTCTTTTCTGGAAAAATGTGAAATTGTAAAAATATGTATTTAATAATATTTTATTGTGTTGAGAGGTGTATTTTATAGTTTAGTATGACTTCAATGTGTAAATATATGGAAAACCAAAATATAAAAAAAAAAAAAAATTTAAAAAAAAATCTATATAATGTCTCCTCAAAGAATAAATTACACAACCATATAAACAAACAATTAAAATAAATTTAAACCATATAAATTTAAAATATGAAAAGTTTTAAGAACACTCAAAAAAGATATATGGTAAAAAAATAAAAATATAAATAAACTACAGATATGGTAAATAAATGAAACCTCTTTTTCTACTTACTTGGGAGGTATGGTAAATAAATAAAATAGAGGTATGATAAATAAATAAAACATTTTTTTATATTTACTCCATAAACTCCTTTGCATTTACAAAAACTCATCAAAGAGGTTTTATTTAGGTGAATCCTATGGGCCAAATACCATGGGAGAAATTATTATTAATACCATGGGATAGATTATTATTAATATTAGGAGCAAAATACTATATTTATAAAAAAGTAAGGTAAATAAATAAAAATATATCAAATAAGAATATAAATCAAACATCTAATTATATATGAATCCTATGGACCAAATTAATAATAATAACATGAAAAAAAATATTATTAACCCTAACATTAATATTAAAATATTATTATTATTATTATTAATAAATCTAATACTCGATTAATATTATTAAATTTAATAACTTTATATTAATACAAAATTAAATTATATATATATATATATATATATATATATATATATATATATATATATATATTAACTCTATATATATATGGGAGGGAAGGACAAAGACACAGGCTAGAGGTGGATAAATAGCCAAAGAGACTAAGGGGAGATGGAGATAAACTCAAGGAGAGGGGAGAAGAGGAATGAAGGGAGAGAGGGGGAGAGGAGTGAGAGAGGTAGAGAAGGGTAAGAGAGGGAGAGGGAGAGGGAGACATAAAGATGGAGGTGGGGGAGAGCGAGAAGGTGGGAGAAAGAGAGAGAGAGAGGGGCAGGGAGAGAGAGGGGCGGGGGAGAGAGAGAGGGGGAAAGACATAGAGAGTGAGAAGTGGAGAGAGAGAGGGTGACAAGGGAGAGATGGAGAGAGAGTGTATGTTTAGGGGTGAGATAAAGAGACATAGGAGTGATGGAGACAAGGGAGGAGAGTAGGAGAGAGAAGAAGAAAGTTAGGGATATAGTAACATAGTTGGAGAAAGAGATAGAGTGGTGGGGGAAGAGAGAGGGTTTGAGAGATAGAGAGAGAGATGATTGAATGTAAAAGGGAGGGAGGGAGACACACACATACAAAGAGAGAGAGAGAAGAGAGAGAAAGAGAGATAGATAAAGGACGAGATGGAGAAAGAGAGTGAGGGGAAATGAGAGGATGTAGGTAAAGGAGAGAGGGAGAGAGAGAGATGGGGGAAGAGAGAGGGAGGTAGGAGAGAAAGGGAGATATAGGAAGGGAAAGAGATGGGACTTGAGAGAGAGGAGGAGAGATGGAGGGAGAAGGGAGGGAGGGAGATCGACAAGTGGGGAGAGAGAGAGAGTGACAAGGGAAAGATGGGGAGAGAGTGTGTATGTTTTGGGGTGAGATAAAGAGATAAGAAGGAGACATGGAGAGAAGGAGATAGAGAGAGGCATATATTAACAAAGTTGGAAGCTGAAGATAGAGAGAGAGAGGGAGAGAGGTGGGAGAGAAAGGAAGAGAGAGGTTGGAGAGAGATAGGGAAAGATAAATCTCAAACATATTTAACATATTTAAAATGGTTATATTAATATTAGATGTATTTACATATTATTGATAAAATTAATCATATGTTCTATTTTCCTTGACAGCACAGGAGTGAAACCAGCCTAGATCCATCTTTAACTCTGGATCTATCCAACCCTGATAGGGATCAAATCTCTTTAGGTGCAAACCTTTCCTCAAAATTTACACTCAAAAAGAGGTTTGCACCTCGAGAGATTTGATCCCTCTCAGCGCTTAGTGAATCCAGAATTAAGATAGATCTAAACTAGTATATTCTTGAAATTGTGCTTAAGAATGCATTTCCAACCCCGTAGAGACTCTTACCTGCTATTAGCAAGATGTTCGATGACACAAAGCAGCCGATCGCTGATGTTGCCCATTTGAACACAAAATCTCTATTATAATGCGAAGTGTGCAATTATTCAAGGATAGAAAATATCATATTGCTTAAAGCGATAATCCAGAGGAGGTTAACTGATCTTAAAAGTAATAATAATAAAACCTTGCGTAACTTGGGAATCATATTTGATATTGAGAAAAGGATAAGATTGAAAGGTCGTGACATGGGTTTGAAGAGATTCTTAAGAGTTCCCAACGAGTGTAATATAATAAGCATTTAAAGGGCAAGATGCCAACAACATTAACGCTTTAAGGTACATCTATAAATTGAAGAAAGCACTTCAAATGCTAATGCAGGTCCTCTAACTGTTCATTCGTTTTGTTCTCCTTACTTTAGCAATGCTTTATCCTATTCAACCTTACTCTTTTAAGCACTCTTTAGCCATCAGGTTCTCCTTACTGTTTTAGCACACGTTCATCCTGTTCAGCATTGCCACCGTCTTTAGTTTCTGAAAATGAAAGCAAAGGTCATCAATGATCATATAAATAATGTGGACTGAGTTAGTGAAAGACAAGTTTTTCCTGGAATCTGTGGGATCAATCTGATACACGAAATTCTATTTTCTCAATTTACAGCCAATGTGTGGAGCAGTAATTGCAGCGCAGCTGGAAGATATTTTGGCTGTATGCTGTATATAAGTTGTAAATAAGAACCAAAGTTTTGGTACTGTTGGTAATTTTTTTGGGAGAATCTCTCAAGTCCTTTGCACGAGCTTTTAAAATTCCGAAAGCTTATAAAAATACTAAGAGCCATTATGTTAAAATTATGACAAATCTGTCAGCTAACCAGATTTGTTTTGACTTCTGCATATCATGGAAATCATCATCCCATCAAATTGAAAGTTTACTTCTTCATTTTAAAAATGTAGATATCTCTCCAAGGAAATGCAAATATTGATTACTCGCGACAAGAGGCCAAAATAGATAAAACCCTTAAAAAGTTTGTAAAATACAGAGCTAAACTAGATATAAATTATTTAATCATAGTGGGAATCTACATAAATGGTGGGTAAATGCAGGACTATTTAGGCCAAAATAGATAAAGCCCTTGAAAAGTTTGTAAAATACAGAGCTAAACTAGATATAAATTATTTAATCAGAGTGGGAATCTACATAAATGGTGGGTAAATGCAGGTCTATTTCTTGAAGTAACGTTGAATTATTAAGTCAAATTAATAGGGTTATTAATCAGTTTATCATGGACCATTCAAGAATTTTAGATTTTGGTAATATATCGTTTTGACCCTAATATCAATGTACTTTATTATTTAAGAATCTAATTTTGATTTCCATAATTTATGGTTTTTGTCCTTAATATATGGTTTTTGTCCTTAATATATGTAGTTTATTGAAGGGTATGATTTTTTAATTTTAGGATACATTTGACTTAAAGAATAATAGATATAAGTTTTTTTTTTTTCAATGGTTTTTAGGATAGATTTTAGTGACAATGTCTTATTATTATACTTTATTTATCTCTAGATTTATAGGACTAAAATCAGATCTTAAGGCAAAACACTTTATGAACTACAGGTTGTATGGTATTAAAGAGATAATCAAGTTACAATAAAGAGGTCACTTAGTTGCATGGATTAGAGAATGTAGATGGAATCTATCATGCTAAGCCATGGTAAAGGAGCCAACATGTTATGGAGAGCTACAATAGTGCATGAAAACACTATCCTTCACAACATCCTATTTATGCATAGAGACAAAGAAGCATCAAGTTGTTAAATGATAACAAGTTTATATGGAATTCAATATAAATATTAGGACCTAGATAATCCTCACAAGTAAGAGGAAATTGTTAGGGTAGTTAGGGTAAACTTGACTAGATCATTGAGTTAATTTGATATGGCATTTAACTTTAAGGGATTAAGGTTTTCGTTGTAATTTAGCCTACTTAAAGGCATGATGACCTCATTCTAGAACATTTTTGAATGGAAGAATAAAAAATATATTATTAGGAAGTGATTTTCCCAGAAGATACTTGATAATATCCATACTTATTTAGTTGATGTGTTATTATTTCTCTGTCTTTTATAATATCACCCTAGTGAACACCTAAGTTATTTCATGCTTCATCCACCTGGGAACTAAATATAAGGGTTTTTTTTCCTTGAAAATTTTATTATATTCACAAATAGAAATATACATTGTGATGGTCTTAATATCTTGCTCTTCAAGAATCCTAGCTTTTAAAGTATCATAACCATCAAAGAACATAATCAAAACTAATAAACTTGTACATTGATATAAGTCTTCATTCTAGAAGATTAAGACCACAACTTCCAAATTTGGTGATCGAGGTGGCTCTAGAGACACAAATAGAACAAGGAGGACTCAAAAATAAAAGTGATTGGATTACTCTCGAACTAGGCTCAGGTTGAAGATCTCGTCTTTTTTATTCCAACGACGCAGACGACACTCAATTCCTAATCGGTATGGAGGAGTTAGGATAAGTCAAAATTTTAGGTTGACTTGGTGACTTGGTAGGCTTAAAGGAGGCGCAAATTCGACCTTTCCTGGCCACCGGATTTCGGCAAGCTCAGGCCAAATTCTAGGTGAAAATGTGGCCTTCTTAAAAGCACTCCTACAATCATTTTTGAATTTTTTAAAAATGGCTAGTTGTTTTATGTAAAAGAAAAAAAATAATGAAATGAGGGGCGGGCGATGACCCCTGGCCCACCAACCAGCTCATAACAAAATTTTGTTATGGTCCGATGGGTCGTGACCCCCGCGGATCCCACACCGTAACCAACAGACTCCCATATATAACTTATATATGTTATATAACATATGCAAGGTTTCAGCAAGGGTCGAACCTGCTCGGCCCACATGAGCGAGCCCCTAAGCGGGTGGCACCATAAATGAAGTTACACACCACCACGAACATGGCCGACAGAAACCACTCCACACTCTTTGTATTAACGTGGCCGACAGAAAATTCGGGGCAGGCTGTCCAATGCGGACCCAACCCCCACTTTTATTCTTAAAGATACGGTGGGGTTTAAAACAAGTTTTGCACCGATATTGAAAATGATTTTTAATCTTAATTCGGAGGGGGTGGGGTTTGGCTACCTGACCCCCTCCCACAAACCAAGGAGATTTAACCATCACGCCAACTGACTCCTTTGTTGAGTCTGCCCACAAACTACTACTTAAACCTATCATTTGCAAGTGCGCTTAGGCCAAGGCAGAGCAGGAGTGCACGCATGGATTGAGACAATGATTTTTCTGATGGAACCATGAGTAGGCTCAGAAATAAGGAGCGAAACCATGACCCTTGAAATTTTCCCAGGGAGGTAATTTTTCTCCATGTCGGCATATAGTCCAGTTTACAGTAATTTTTCACATATTTTCACAGGGAACGTAATGGCGAGGTCAAATTTTCCTTTTGAGTTGCATATTTCCAGTCCAGCCATGGAGCAACATCTTTGAGGAATCTATGGGGAATCTAGAAGATTCATTTTTGCCCCAGATCTTCACTTTATCAGAATTCAGAAAATGGACAGTCAATTTTGCACTATTAGATGTCACAAATCTGATGACATATTCATATTTTCCATCTGAGCTTTATATTTTTTAGCCGATTTTCAAAGTGAAGTTGCAGGTGTCGGCATTCAGTGAGTGAGAAGTCGATTCTACACCCTTCGATGCCACTATTGCGATGGTGATTTCAAATCCAACAACAAAGCAACATTTCCTTTAGTCATCTTCATCGTGAGGTATATGATACGTTGATTTCATGTAATTCTTTAATTCTTTGTCTCTAAGATGCATTGTGTTGTACATATCATTGTTAATGTTTGATGCGAGATCTTATTTTGTTCTTGATATGAGATGTACCTTCTATCATGGATTTGAATTATATCTGAGATCCCTTTGATGCCATGTTGGAAGGATACTCATGGTCGCATGTATGTTGTTTGAGATCCCTTTGTTTACCATGTTGGCAGAATACTCATAGCCATTATGTGTGAGTTATTGTCATACTGATAGGAGTCCTTTTTATGAATAAGATTTCTGATAGTGGAATATCTCTCAGAGAGGTCTAGCCACTCCTGCGTGAGGGAATTTTCCTTGTACGACAAATAAAAAACCATCCATGTACATCTTCTTCTTTACAACACTTAATGAAGCGCCCTACACCATCTTGACATCGAGGCTTGGAGATGTAGTCCCTCCTTCCTGGATGAACTCCATTATCAAACGACGTGTTCTTATGGTAGTTGATCTTGACATGTTATGTTCCTCTTATTTACAACATACAATTGTTTATTTATGTTTTAATTGTAATCCTAACACATCAATCTAAGTAAAAGGTCTTGCTTAAGGGTAACTGAAATTTACCCTGGATCAAGTGGTATCAGAGCAGGTCTTCTTGCTGATTGGATTGGAGGCATGAACTATTGAGCATTCACTGAATTGAGCCATGGAAAATGTCCAGGACATGTACAAGACCATGCTCAAGGTGTCCGAAAATCTATACATGTTGTACGAGGCTTATGAAAAACAAGCAGCACATAACGATGAATTGAAGACACTCCTACAAAAGGGAAGGAGGACAAACATCGATTGCAGCTTCATTTGCAAGCCATGATAGAGGCGTGGGAAGAATTGAAGAGCAACAACGAACATCTTCAAGCAGATCACGATGCATTGAAGGCACTCCTACCGGAAGAGAGTGAGGAGAAGCAGCGAATGCAACTTTAGCTACAAGTCGCAATAGAGGCCTTGGAGGAAGCAAAGCGCAATGAAGGCTTAGAGAAGCCTTCTTCACCAGTTTCACAATCAATAGCTAAGGTAAATAGTGTTGATTTCTCTTCAGTTTATTCACATGATATCATTTCGGTTGGAAGTGTGGAGATACCCATGAAACTCCTCACTAAGAAGGGTAACAAAGGAGGAGGACTTGGTGTTCATGGCCAAGGCATAACCCAACCATTGGAGGTTGTGCAGAGACCTCGCTATGCAGGTTTGGGGTACACTGAAGAAGGATGTTCGAAGGACATCAAAGGAAAATAAGCATTGATGAACTTTGTAGGGAAGAGGAATGATGGAGACACTTATCCATCGTTTCATGGTAATGCATGTGAAAGAGTTGAGGCGAGCTCCCATCATCATGATCACACCAAAGATCACACGAGAAGGTATAAGAAGTCTCATTATTCCATAGTGCATTTTGATTATAAGAATGTTGATAACCACGTTCGTAAATCATGCCATCGCAAAACGTGCCATTTTTGTGGTTTAAATAACGATGGGTTTTCTAAGTGTTGGAAAAGAATGGAAGCACAAAGGAGGAAGAGGCATGTAAAGCCTTCTCCCCAACATGAAAGAAATCAGTTAAGAAGGTTTAGAGGAAAAATACCTTTTGCACCCATTGCGACCGACGTGACCATCAAAGAGCCACATGTTGGAGACTCCCTCTAGAGTAGCGCCTTAAAGACAAAGTGCCTGTGCATGAACTAGTCGAAAGAGTTGATCGAAAAGTGAATTCCCCACAGGGGAATGACCCATTCACTTTGGTAAAGAGGGGTTTTTCTAGATTGTTTTTCTAGGTATGTTAGCTTGTCATGGTTTTGTTTGTAAATCATATGTTTCATTTTTAACTGTAAAAGTGATGATGTGTTTTTCCATCACTTGTTTAAGAAACAATGATATTTTGGCCTTGTTTTAATTGTCATGTGTTGCATTTATTTCATGTAAAAGTGATGAGGTATTTTCCATCATTTAGAAATGTGACAATGATGTCTTGTCTTGTAATGATAGCTAGGGTGTGATTTCCATTTTGATGTAATCTTGACCACCGAGTACATGTTATAAAATCGTGGCAAGTATGGAAATTTTTGGGTCATATTTGGTCAATTTGAGAATGTATCTGTAGGAGATTGTACTACAGGTTTGCAGAAGATGCTGGTGTCGGTTCATTTCTTAAGGCTCCAAAGGAAAAAGGTGAAGGAGATGGAAGGGTGACCTTTTCAGGACACTTGTGGTGCAGAGCAGTGAAGATTCTTATTAATGTTTTTGGAGGACCAAAATCTCCTCAGTGGGGAGGATTGATCCAGGTGACTCCAAAGACACACACATGAAAAACAAGGCTAAAAAATAAAAGTGTTTGGATTTCACCAATTTCTGGTTGAAGATCGTGTCTTTCTGATTCCAACGGCATAGACGACACTCAATTCCTTGTCTGTATGGGGGAGTTAGGAGTAGTCAAATTTTTTGGTTAACTTGGTGACTTAGTAGGCTTAAAGGAGACGCAAATTCGACCCTTCCTGACCACTGGATTCCAGCAAGCTCAGGCACAATTCTGGGAAAAATTGTGGCCTTCTTAAAATCACTCCTACGGTCATTTTCAATTTTTTTAAAAATGGCTAGTTGTTTTATGTAAAACAAAAAAAATAATGAAATGAGGGGCAGGTTGTCACCCTCGCCTCCCCCAACCAACTCATAACAAAAAAAAATTATGGTCCGATGAGTCGTGACCACCATGGACCCCACACCGTAACCAATGGACCCCCATATATAACTTATACATGTTATATAACATAAGCAAGGTATCGGCGGGGGTCAAACCCACCTGGCCCACTTGGGCTGGCCCCTAAGCGGGCGGCACCATAAACGAAGTTACACACCACCACCAACGTGGCCTAAGGAAACCACTCCACACTCTTTTTATTAATGTGGCCGACAGAAAATCCCAGGTGGGCCGCCCAATGCGGACCCACCCCCCACCTTTATTCTTAAGGATACAACAGGGTTTAAAAGAAATTTTGCGTCGATATTGAAAACAATTTTCAATCTTAATTCAGAGGGGGTGGTGTTTGACCACCCAACCCCCTCCCACAAACTAAGGAGCTTTAACCATCACGCCAACTGACTCTTTTGTTGAGTTCGCCAACAAACTACTACTTAAACCAATCATTTGCAAGTGCGCCCAGGCCAAGGCAAAGGAGGAGCGTGCATGCGGATCGAGGCAATGATTTTACAAGTGGAACCATGAGTAGGCTCAGAAACAGGGAGCGGAACTATGACCCTTGAAATTTTCTGGGTAGGTAATTTTTCTCCATGTCGAAATATAGTCAAGTTTACAGTCATTTTTCACGGTTTTTCACAGAGAACACAATGGCGAGGTCAGATTCGCCTTTTGAGTTGCAAATTTCCAATCCACGCATGCAGTAGCATCTTTTAGGAATCTAGGCGGAATCTAAAATATTCCTTTTTGCCCCAGATCTTCACTTTGTCAGAATTCAGGAAATGGACAGTCAATTTTGCACTATTCGACGCCACAAATCTTATGGCATATTCATATTTTCCATCTAGGCTTTATATTTCTTAGCCACGTTTCAAAGTGGAGTTGCAGGTGTCAGCATTTAGTGAGTGAGAAGTCGATTCTACACCCTTCGACGCCACGATTGTGATGGTAATTTCAGATCCAGCAGCAGAGCAACATTTCCTTCATTCATCTTCAGCGTGACGTATATGATATGTTGATTTCATGTACTTATTTTTCTCTTTTCTCTGAGATGCAGTGTATTGTACATATCCTTGTTGATGTTTGATGCGAGATCTTGTTTTGTTCTTGATGTGAGATGTACTTTCTATCATGGATTTGTATTATGTCTGAGATCCCTTTGATTCCATGTTGGCGGGATAAACATGGTCACATATATGTTGTTTGAGATCCCTTTGTTTTCCATGTTGGCAGGATACTCATTGTGGGAGTTATTGTTATACTGATAGGAGTCTTTTTTATGAATGAGAGCTCCCGTAGTGGAACTTCTCGTAGAGAGGTCCAGTCACTCCTGCGTGAGAGAATTTTCTTATTCCACAGATAAAACACCATCCATGTACATATTATTCTTTACAACACTTAATGCAGTGGCCTACACCATCTTGACACCGAGGCCCGAAGATGTAGTCCCTCCTGGACGAACTCCGTTACCAAACGACGTGTTCTTATGGTAGCTGATCTTGACATGTTATGTTCCTCTTCATTACAACATACAATTGTTTATTTATGTTCATTAACACTTTAATTAATTGTAATCCTAACACATTAGCCGAAGTAAAAGGTCTTGGTTAAGGGTAAGCGAAACTTACCCTGGATCAGTTGGTCATCTTGAAATTCCATGATATTCATTATTCCTTGTTGACCTAGAATAATTTTCTTCGATAATCAATGGTCCACCATGCTTAACACTTTGTAGATATCTTTTCATTTGAATCATTCCATTTTCCCAATTTCATTTTTGTTTTCCTAGGGTAAATGTGCCAAATGGGGAGCCACTCATCCAACATTATAGTAAATCTAATCAACAACTAGTTTGGAATCCCCCATAATCTATAGAATTTTAGTCTCATAAAAATTTGCAGCATAAAAGAATGCCCCTATCTAGAAAGAATATGCTATATATAAAATGATCATTATTTAAAAATAAAAGTATGCCAACATTTTATATTGGGAAAACCCTCTGTTTGTTCCCAAAGAAGTAGCACATGACTTCCTCAACCAGAGTCATCATTATTGTAATTTTATTTTCTTTCCTCTTTGGAATTGTTTTAAAATATTTACAATTACAGTTAATCACCCATCACTACCTCAGTCATGATCATCTACTCTTGAAAGATAGCCATGTTTTGATCACACCAAATCAAAATTCATAAATGAAAAAAAAAACAGAAATTCATTGACATATTAATCATCAACCTAATTATAGACAAAATCAAACAAAATCCTTATCCCAAGAATCATAAAGAAGTGAAAAGAAAAATTTGGGAAGACACCAAACCTAAACTGCAAAAGAGACCAAAAAGAAACCATTAATAAACAAGCTCATCCTCCTATCAGCATAACAGGAAGCTATTTGGTCCAGTCCAACTATTCCTCAAACCATAATCCCATGTAAACAGTTTATTGCTAAAAGCTAACCACAGGCAATCTTACACCTTAGAGAACTATAATTCTTCCACAATAATTTTTACCAACAACATGACTCCATAAAAAAAGAAATATTAAATATGTGCGTGATATCCCAATTTAGGAGAGAATTTACCAGTGGAAAGGTTCTTG
>JAXQQM020072815.1:0-93290 GCA_034641835.2 Pinus albicaulis | reverse complement strand
TCAGCACGCGAAGGACAGAAATTTCCAAATTGGAGACCTGGTTCTTAGATGGGATGTTCGCAGAGCAGAAAAGGGCAAACATGCTAAATTCGATCCGTTATGGTTCGGGCCGTTCAAAATAGTCAAGCTGGGAGGAAACAACACTTTCTATTTAGAAAATCTGCAAGGTGAATTGTCAGATGCCCCCGTGAATGGCCAATTCATCAAGCCGTATTTTCAATTCTGACCCAGGTTGGAAACACCCCAATGTATATATTGTACATTAGTCGTTTTTTCTAATTTCTATAAGGGAAAAAGGGGGATGCTGATAGTTACCTGAGGAGAAAGCACAGCAGGAATTGAACAGCGGAATGAAAATTTTGAATGGTCTATGTGTTCTCGACATGCCTGAGGACGAACATGCCGTCCCCAAATGGAGCCAGTGTTGTACATATCCCCTTTCCTTATTTAATTTTCGGCCACCACCTTCTCCAAAATCCATTTCTAACGTTTTTGAGAGTAAAAACTCCTGGGCCCCGTTTAATTCTATCATCCCCGCCCGAAAATCTGCTTTATAACGTTTAAAATGTATATTTTATATATCGGGCCGAAGCCCCTTAAGCCTTAGCCCCTCCCACTTCGATTTTCATATGACCCGAGCTACAGGATCATGGGCTGGGAGAAACGGGGGCTTATCACTTATATCCCGGGCGCCGTCACAGTCGTCCGATCCATGTTCAATCAACGGCACAGATCAAGGAGTGAGGGCCCTACCTCTGACCCTGGCGCACAGCAAACCGGCGGTTTCCCCCCCCGCACCGCTCTTGTCGGCTGGCGGTATTTACCGCGGGGTCAGCGATCCCACACGAACAATGCCACGTGTCTTTGGTACGAGCAGGAAACCGCTCTCTCCCCGCGTGTTAATCTTCGGTCGATGTCCGGGCAGCGGGATCCACCAGCTCCGTCCGATCTGCCTACCTCCATCCGACGACTGATGTGTCCTTGAGCTGATCGCTCATTGCCATGTCCCGCCACGTCCCACAGTCCACCACCGTGTCACTGTTTCCATGCCCCCTGCCCATCAATTCACTCGCCACGTCGTCTCCTTTTTGTTCTCCGCTCGCCTATGTGTCTCTCCCCCCGTACACTCATATTATATCCTCACACCGATATATATATATATATGCATGTGTTTTATATGTTTAATTCATAATCCACCGATATTCTTCTTTCACGACCATAATGTGTCTTATTTCGCCCGTTCACAAAAACCTCCGTCGTCTCCATTCCACTATCCTGAGTGTCTTCTTCCTCCGTTCGCATCTTTCCCATCTGCCCCATTTTTCACCTCCATCATTCACGCCTTCGTATGTGTCCATTTCTCTAATAGTTTTGAGGGTTTTGCAGGTTTTCAAATTAAAAATAGGGGGTGCATCAATCTGTCGCCTCCATTTCAAAGGATCAAGAACATACCAGAAGACGATCTCCTGTGGGCGAAATTAAATGGAAAAAGATGAAGCCGGTGCACGAAATGACTGCTATTAAAGAGAACACAGACAGAGAGTCTCAGAACCCTCCAGAGAAATTCGCCCCGCATTTAAGGTTCAGAATTCAAATTCAGAATTCAAAGGTCAAGAGTATAGTACCAGAGTTGCAGGCCAGCTCAGGCCCCTCACGGCATCAGATTTTTCTTCAGCTAAAGGCATCCCGATGTATATATTTTATTATTTTCGTTTTGTACATAAGGAGATTTTTATCTCCAGCACTTATTTCTTTAGACAGGTTGTTAGGTATGTTCATTTATAGCTAGTCATTCATGAAGAAGGCGTGTATGTTCCCCGCCTTTATTTTTCAAATTAGATCAATAAATATGGATACCTACCTCGCCCTCCAGAAGTTTCGGTCTTCTCTATAAGTACTGAAAAGTAAGACATTGTAGAGGTTCCAGATTTCTGTAAGCAAGCTGTGCAGCGAGAAGACTATTGTATGCATCTTGTGGCGTTTCTGTATGAGGTTTCAGAGCCCGTTGGGTCTCAGTGAGGAGGGGTGATGATTGTATTGAGGATTCTGGTCTTTGGTATATTGCAGTATGTAATTTCTCTCATGTGTTAATATATCATCCTTTTCATGCAAACTTTCTTCTTGTATCATGTTCTAGAATGCGAGTGGCTCACTAATTTGCAGTAAGGATTCATCTTAAATGGTGCCCTTTATGGAATTGGTCAAGCGCTTTAAATAGGCCTAGAAGTGATATGCTGTTCCATGTTCACTCCTTCCATAACTTCTGCTATATTAATGGCTTAAGGATTCGTAAATTGGTGCGCCCTTTTGTCAATAATATCTTCTCATGTTTCCTTCCTGCACGCACTCCTTGATATCTGATGTCTGTAATATATCACTTGAATCGGCCCTCTTTACAGTAAAGCGGTCTCTTAGCTGTCTGATGCTATCATGCTGAAGTTCTACCTGATGTCTTTACTTTATTCCTATCCGTGTATCAGCCACTGAAAGAGAATTGGGACCAATTCATCCTATTCCAATTTCCTTGTTTAAAACAAGAGATAGTAAGTGAGTCCCTTGGACTGACAACCCAAACTATAAAGGACTCCTTGCTATATTAAGATGTCCTAGGCACTGGTCTATGGCAACTCTAGGCTGTCTCTAGGAGGGTGACAAAAGCACCTACAACAGGTACCGCTACCAATAATTAGGCCGAATATGATGAAGTGTGAGGTTTATTAGCCGATACCCTTTCACATCACATCCTCCACCTTCATGTTCATTTATATTCCTTGCTTCTTGTCATGCAATTGAATGGTGTCTATCGTGTGCATAGTTCTATCCATTTTAGAAGATATTTACAAGTGAAACTATTGATGCGTGAATTTGAAATCATTACATTCAGTCATGTACCTAGAGCAAAAAATAACTATGTAGATAGCATTGCAAACCATATTCTAGATTGGAATTTAACACACGCATTTAACACAAGACAATAATATAAGAATATCAAAATGATGCATATCCATAATATGTGTCGTATAAAATGTTTTAGAGTCCATCCACTCTGATACATATGACATTCCCATAGCATGTTACAAAAACTAAAAATAGGGGGCACCACCTACACTTACACCTAATCACTATCTGCAGGATCCCAAGCCAATGGCTATGCTCCTGTAGCTCGTAGATCACGCATACCCTATCTGGCCATCGCCATGCGCCGCATGACCCCTCGTCACTCTGAGGGTAGACAAATACATGGCTCTATGTACTGGTCATCCAAGTCTTCCCAACCACACTCTGAAACATCGGTCATAATCCTCTCACATCTACAACAGATGTCCTCCATGAGGGTTGCTTCATACTCATTTTTTGGTGCTCTCGATCCACTAGGTCCTGCAGTCCCTGATACTGCAGGTCATCCCATATACCCGAACGATTTTGCCGATGTTATATCTGCATACCAAAAGTGAAAGAATCAGTACCACATACAATATTCTATAACTTTACATGTACATAAAAGATTAGCAATTTGTCACTTACCATCAGGCCCCCATATTCGGCCACGCAATAGTGGAAGATCCCGGTACCCACAATAACTCATCCCACTATAGGGATAGTCGTCTATATACAGTGGCGTTTGATCTCAATAAACAAAGAACTCTGGTCGGAACACCCGTCCAACCACCCCACCTCCTCCTCTACATAATAGTCACCCCCACCAGTGCATCCTAGGCTCTCTTAGGTTCCCATCTTAGAGCTGTATGTGAGGTTGAAGTGCCTGGATCTTCTCAAAGAAGAACGAGCACAAAACTATACCATATGCATAGTCATGGTTCACTTGTCGCTTGCATAGCAACACCTATAATTTCAATGACGAAATCATCATCTGGGCCCACCCATACTATGTCCCACTCAGAAAACTCTCCACAAGCATCATCTACCCTCCAATGATGGGTGAAGTGCCTCATTTCCTAGGATCCGCAGCACCGCTGGCCACAGAATGGGTCTCTAACCTCTCCAAATCCCCGATGGGTATCCGAGTCCCTTTGACTTGGAGACCTGGTCGAAAATGGGGCTCTACAAACTCTATGATATTCCCCCCCCACGGTAACACTGGCTGAGTATTCCCTAGCATCCTAAATGGTGGGAGACCAATCAGGAAAAATATATCCTGGACCTTCAACTCGATCCGGTGCCCTTACACTATAAATACCTCATGGTTTGGATCCCAATAGCTAACAATTTGGGCCAATAAGGGCTCTCCAACTCTCATCAAAGGGTTCTCCACAAAATTTATAACCCCAAACTTGGCTAATGCACTGTGGACACCTTGATCCTCTCAGATCTCTTACCATAATGCACCTAGGTCTCTCTCTATCCAGTTGAATAGTAATTCTGTCATATCCACAAAAAACCATCATATTTGTCAGTGTACATATAGGAAAGAATGTATCTCATCATGAAAACCTAGTTCTCAGCCAAAAAATAGCATACAAAAACCCCTCCTTGACAGGTCGCACTTTTCAAGCCCAAACCTCTGACAGGTCTCATTTTTTTGCTCAAAACTTGCTACCCAAGTCAGACTTTTTACCCCAAAAGTGTGACCTAGCCGTGAAGAGGAGTAGGGGTCTATTCTTGAGCCCCAGGGACCTAATTTGAACTTTCAATCCACTGAAAAGAAAGAGTAGGGCTAGGCCTCTTACCTGCAACTGACGGATCTCGATTCCAACGGTCGGTTTGTCCGCTATGATCACCACAAGATTTAGGGTCTTCTCTCCTCTCTACATTCACCACAGTTCCACATGAAAATGAGTGAATTTGGAGGGAAAATGCCTTATTAAAAGAGAAACCTCTGATTTTTCTTTCACATGTTGTGGCCAAACTGTAGCTTAGTTTTCCAAACCGTCTGTACTGTTGGAAAGCTCTGACCGAGCCCTCAAATAGGTATCTGTTAGTTTTTCATGATTTGATACTTCACTGGGACACATTTTGTCCAAGAAGGGTCACTTCACCACTCCTCAAAATCGAATTTCTTCACCTGCCACACTTGTACTTGGGGGCACCCCTTTGCCTTCATACTTGTCCATGCTTGTGTCGATCTTCGTCGTGAGTAACCATCATGTACTCATGTTTCTATGGTCCCCATTGGACCTTTTTCTATGTGGTAGCACCATCGAGTCGCCCTTGTTTAGAGCATCTGAGTTGAGTCATCATTTCATTCATGGAGTTTATCCTGAGTCCCTTTGTATCTCGTTATAGTCCTCTACCCTTCATTGCTTGGTTCCTCTCTCACATCACACATTATGGCCTTCAGTCCCACTATCCCCTATCCCTCATGATATTGTGTCAGTTGTTGCCAGGTCATCCATACCCTTTATTCTCTAACAAAGGAAGTCGTCCATCTGCTACTCAGTACCCTCCATTTCATTATCATCCCTGGTGTCAGTCTGTCAGTCGCTCTACTATTTTCTCTCGTGCCTTAGTTGAGGATCCCTTATTGCCTCACCTATGGTGAACCTCCTTCTGTCAACATCAGCTCATTAATTCCAGAAGACAAGTCTAGAGGGCGATGTACCTTGGTTACAGCTTCCACTCTTGTTCGGTGCCTAAAATTAGGAGAAGGTACTGCTTATTTCCCTTTCACTTGATTGTTTCTCAGCTCTAGATCTTTTCAGTATGATCAAGATCCATATACTTGATGGTTTAGTGATGCAACAGCTGATATCAGTGATTCCTGGGTGTGTTTAAGATGTCTCAGCCCTCATGAGGGGGTGCCCTACAGGTAGCCCCCCACATGCCCGGATGACCTCTTCCTTTTAGCCTTCAATACAACTCCATATATTTGATGATGTCGGCCTTAACCACTTGCAGCGCCTTTTTGATTGCATGTATCAGTCATACTTTCGGAGCCCTTTCCTATTTACAAGGGCATATGGGTTGTATTTATATCTCATGTACTCAGATATTATTGTACAATTCCTGGCTATTATCCGAAGAAAAATATGTATGTGGGATTCATAATAATGTTGTTTATCTAGCTCATGTTTATGCTAGCATGTACTATATTGTTCAGTCCCTTGTTTACTGGACACCTTATTCTTTGTACTTTGTCTCGGCGAGCATAGGTATGCCTCCCCCACCGCCTATAGCACAGGTACTCACTCATAAAAGAGACCTGTCACACCTATAAGTCTCGCCTCCTCAGGCTCTAGTCCTTTCAACACTTTGGTATACCTTATACTTCTCTCTCTTTGACTTCCCCTTTGGTGTCTAGTGATTGAGTTCTTACAATGTACTTCGGTCATACGATTAGCTCATAACGCTCACATGCTGGAGGGAAATCTGTTACACCATTTTTTGGTCATCTAACCTATTATCATTAGATGGACCCAAGTACACCATGTAAGACCAATTTTACCCTAAGTAAAATTGCTTTCATTATGAAAATAACTTAGTAAACCACCTTTATTAAGTTGTTTATGTTCTAAACAGGAAACCCCATGAGGAAATATTAAATAAATCTACATTTGTTTCATTTTCCTCAAGGAATAATTAGTTAAACAACAGTTTAATTAATATTCTTGGTTATATTTAACTAAAAAAAAGGAAATTAATTAGATAAATCATTATTTATCTTACTATTTTCTAAGAATAATTATTTAAACCTTATTTAAATAATATTCTTTGTTAAATATGACTAAATCACCCTTAAATAATTAAATAAATCATTATTTATTTTATTACTACTCAACCACATCCTTAAAATGAAAAATAAATCATTTATTTATTTATTTATTTATTATTTACAAATAAAGGGATTTGACCCAAGTCAAATTCCTTTTCCCTCCAACAAATATAATAAAATATTCCATGAATATCTAACTATGCATGAATATCTAGACTAACTCAATATTTTGTTATAAATACAAGGGCTTTCCCATTCATTTACCACCTTTTGTTGCCTAAAGATCACTCTGGATCTATACTTTTGGTCTCACTTTGATCCACCATCATAGTCTTATTTTGCTACCATTTTTGTCTGGGTTTTCTACACCATCAAGAGAGAGGATTTTATATCTAAAGTGCTGAGGACTTACAAGAACCAATCCCATTGAGGAGAACTGGTAACACCCTTCCGTGTTTTCCTCCCAGGTGCCATTAATACAAAATTCATTCAACATATTCTTGTCTTGTCTATTGGATGCATGGAGTATATCTTGTTTTTTCTACTGCTTAATGTCTTCTAATATATAGATCTATATTTTTGCAACATTTATCTTGATCACCTAACTACAGATCTGATGATATTGGTAGCCATCTTTGTTGTTAGGGTTGTTTGTTATGCACAACTAAAGTGGTATTTTTTCGTACGCTTGGAATTGAGATTCATACTAACACCTTTGTAAGGTGCATTTCTGTATGTTGGCTTCCTAAGGAATATCGAAAATGTCAGATGGATAAGTCGTGGTTGGTGTACAACCTTCTTCTTGAATGACGCATTCTATCCTATGTCTTTTTAGAGCAACATTTGGAGAAAAATTTTCACCCTCTGCATGAATATATAAAAAATTTTATATTAAAAAAAAATGTAAACTATTTTTTACAAATTTAATGAAAATAATATTTAGATTGATGGCCACCTCGATATGGTTGGCTAGCAGGTTGAATAGCATCTTTCCCACCCTAATATTGTTGAGAACTAGACCAAGCACCGATTGGTTGAGAACCAACAGGACCATCCATTGATTTGACTCTAAGGGAATACATATCACCACCTTCATGTAATTCTCCACCATCTATTGATGGCCCTCCAAGGGAATGTCTACCACCACCAACCTCACGAGATGAGAGAGAAGCTTCATAAAAAAATATGAATTTATAGTCAATTCAAAAAAAAATTAATACATATAAATATGTGTATATATTCATTGATTAAATTGTGTGAACCATGGCCACATTAACCATGGCCATGCTACATTGATGGAATAGACACCCTTGTCCTCCTACCTCCTAAAAATAAAAAATGTAACTTATTAACAACTAATTTAACTCACAAAATTGATAAAAAATCAATTCCATATGTACACACATGTATGTATGGAGATACTGTTATATTTAAATACCATGAACATCCCTCGATCCATGATCCCCATCTCTCATAGAGATATGGGATTCTATTGATATTCACCCTTCATCCTCCATGATATATATGTTAATATCTATAGTGCACATTTAAAATTATTTTTAAATTACTATTCAAAATAAATTCAAAAGAAATTTCAAAAAGCCAATGTAATTTAGTGTACAAAAATTAAGTAAAACACAAGTTTCAAAGCACTAATTGATGTGTGAAACTCAATTTAAGCAAAAAAATTAGAAAAATGTTAAGTTCACCAAATTGTGCTTTACATGGTGGGAGTACACTTGGTATATAATTGAAAAATAAACATGGTCATTAAAAAATATGTGTGAAACTCCATTTAAACAAAAAATTGTTGAAGTCCTCACATTTTAATTTTATAAAAATGTAAAGCTCACCAAGTTACAAATGTGAAGTTCACCAAGTTGCAAATGTGAAGTTCACCAAATTGTGCTTTACCTGGTGGGAGAAAAATTTGTATATAATTGAAAAAAACACATGGTAATTAAAAAAGATGCGTGAAACTCCATTTAAATAGAAATACGTTGAAGTCCTCACATTTTAATTTTATAAAAATGTGAAGTTCACCAATTTGCAAATGTGAAGTTCACCAAGTTGCAAATGTGAAGCTCACCATGTTCCGCTTTACATGGTGGGAGCACACTTGGTATATAATTAAAAAAAAACATGGTCATTAAAAAATACGCATTTATAAGAAAAAAAAACACACATATCAAAAATATGTTACAATGTCCATCATTAAATTTTGAAGGAGGGTGTCTCAACACTAATTCAACGTTGAGAGACGAATCTTGAATTTTTTAAGAAGAGCGTCCCAACACTAATTCATATTTGAGAGATGAATCTTGGATTGGCATTTCCCCACACAATATCTCAGAGGACATCTTACTAACATTTGTACAATGTCAGCCCACGTGGTGTAGAGAAGTCAGTGATTGGGTGCACTGTTAAGGCACTTTGTCTGCAAGGTCACTAGTTCGAAACCTGTGGGCGATTAGGATTAGTCTAAACTACCCAAAAAAAATAAAAATATTTGTATAATGTCTTATACTAAAAAAATTGAAATTGGCTAACAATATTGTTTGCTTCTCCATGCAGTTGTTTTAGCCTCTCCTTCTTAACTTGGTACACGCCTTTCATCTGGTTGCACACAAGTTCAGAATTTGTGAAAACTACAATTCCATTTGATCCATACTCCCTATATGTTCCCAAGCCTTCTATCAATGCAATATAATATGCCTCATTGTTTTTTATTCTTCCTGGTATATTCATTTTCCTTTGGAGGACCTCGCTAGTCGCAATATTGCAAAGAACATATGTAATCATTGCTTTCCTTGGATTGGGATAGCAAGACAAATCTATGCACAATGTCCATTTTCAACCATATTTAGTGGTTTTTTTTTATCCCTAAAAAAAAAAACAAATTCAATAAAATATATATTAAATTAAAATTTATTGCAAATGAATGGGAGAAATGACATGTGCATGGTTTGCCTTAAAGTTTTCCTTAAATTTTATGGGAGAAATCACATCTAGAAATGACATGCCTTAAATATTTCGTTCCCTAGAGTTTAAGGGAGAAATCACACATGTACATGGTTCCAAAAACACTACCAAATTATGCCTTAAAGTTTATCGGAGAAATTACATGTACATGGTTATCCTTAAAGTTTTCCTTGAGTTTATGATAGAAATGGGAGAAATTACATGTATGTACATGGTTATCCTTAAAGTTTTCTTTAAAATTTATGGGAGAAAGCCTTTAGTTTGTGGGAGAAATGGCATGTGAATTCTTTGCACATAATGTTTACCGTAAATTTTATGGGAGAAATCACATCTAGAAATGACATGCCTTAAAGTTTGCCTTGCCTAGAGTTTAAGATAGAAATGACATGTACAAATTTTTCCTTAAAGTTTGCCTTATAGTATATGGGAGAAATGACACATGTGCATGGTTTTCCTTAAAGTTGTAGTGGTTTATGGATATTAAAATGAAAAACTTATATTTAGATCTATTCCAGAGATTGACTATAGCGGAATTTACTAGATATGTTTCCTTTTAGAAAATATGAGATCCAGAGGTTACCTGGCCCTTTATAGACTCTGCCTTTAGAACTTGTAGAAGTTAACACTCATCAGACAGACTAAAATCCTATGGAAGTTCAAAATTCTATGAGATTTCAGCCACTTTAGGTTTATTTTTTAGGCCTCAACCTTTGCCTTGAATTAATGGGAGAAAGCCTTTAGTTTGTGGGAGAAATGAGATGTACATGGCTTGAAAAATTATTTTATGCCTCACCTCATTTGTAAACTGCAGGAACGAAGAACATAAAACTATACAAAGCAGTATTTAGGATATTATGGGAAAGAAAGGGAAAGCTCCGAGTTCTGAAGACAAAGAAATGACGTCCTTGTATACAGACACCACCTGTAATAAAGATGCTGGTATTACTACTTGGGAAGGCATGTATAATCTACTTGAGGAAGAGAATCCCAAAATGATGGAGGTTACAGCGACTGCAGGCTCACATGGGTCTTCTGAGGCGTCTATTACAGAGCTCGCTTGCTCGTTCTTGCACCGGATAGCGGCGAGGCCCAAAATTCTTCCATACGCGGACATGGTTAAATGGGTATTGGACAGCGCTGACATCACAAACAGACAATTTAAGACTCAGGGTCAAGGATTCATTGGCTCATTCACTCCACAAGATTTGAGACTCATGTATCATTTACCAGAGCCACAAGCGACTTATAACAAACAGTTCATGGAGAAGTTTGCTAAAGAAAATGAAGACCTGACAGAATGCACCAAGGACTGGTCAAGGAGGGACGAACCACTAAAAAAGGATAAACATGATATGCATAGTACTGATTCTCTCACCTCCCCTTATTGCTTTGCTGCTGCTATGCTCTGTAGACTTTTTGGGAAGCTAGACATTAATAAATTTTCATCTGAATGGCTGCCATTATTGGATGCCGCCATTAATGCTACTGTTGTGGATTGGGCTAAGATATTATCTGACAACTTAGCCACAACCATTTTAAATTATCGGTATAAAAGAACTATTTCTCAGAGAATTTATCCCTCTTTCTACTTATCTGCATATGTGATGGATGCAATCTGTTATATTTCCAAGTTTCCTTTAATGGGTTGGAAATGGACGACTCAAGACCCCTTACCCATTCATATTTATCACAAAGAATTGTGGGATTCCAAGTTCACTCCGTATTTTTACAAGATTTTTCATGGAATCATGTTGCCCCTGTACAAAATGTTATATGATAAAGACGCTCCAAGATTTTCTCCCGAAGCAGAGGTAGATATACTCCCTGTCGCGAGATGGTTCAGAGAAGAACTGTTTACATATGTCAGGGTATTTGGAAGTCTCGCTTCCCCTCATGTCTTACCTTTGTATGTTCCTAATAAACTCATGGCACGAGAAATTGCTTATCAAACCTGCGGAGAAGGAGGTTTGACTAAAGATTTGAAGGACAAAAAGAAGGCTATTTGGCCACAATTTCTTGTGGCCTGTGGGGCCTTTTCACTATTTGATGTAGGCCATGCATTCAAAGAAGTAAACAACATAACATGTCTACGATAGTTCAAATTTCTAGGAAGACCGTTCGACCCTTATGATATTGCTAAAAATTTCACTATTGCAGTCAAAATAAAGGTGTTTTCTAAAGAAGATGATCTTTTTGATGACATGTTCCAACAGAAAGGTACACTTAAAGAGGTTCTACATTCGGCTCAATTGCAATTTCCTCCAGCGGGATTTCAAGAGTTCAAGATATACAGGGAAAGGAGGTTAGCTAATATCCCTTTGGATAAATTACGCTTGGAACCCATAAGGGAACCAACTCCCAGTATTAGTCTCAGTGGAAGTTCAGGCACTGACATATCTAAATCTAAGTCCGGGAGAGAAACGTCAGAACACTCTAAGAGGTCTGAAAGTGACCATGATAAAAGTGAAGGGTCAGTAAGGGATACTGCCCAGTCAAAGGAGCTCCCACAGCAACAGGTTTTGACCTCTCCACAGCTAGATCCTCCCCCTCTCATCGTCCAGCCACCATCCGTCAGAACCGAGCTAGATAAAGAATGGGAGACATTCAATGATTTAATTAATATTGAAGGACAGAGCACAAAGACACCTGTGAGTAATGTACGGGCAACAAAAGATATAGTCACAGGAACAATTAGCAATGTCTCAGAAATGGAACATATTCCCATTACCCCATCCTCTAAACTTACGCTCAAAATAGAGGAAATTCCTCCTCTTGATGTATTTTATAGTCCACAACACAAGGCAGTAGTGAGAAGACAAAGAAAGAAAAGGAAATTGGAAAACGTGCTCTCTCATGATGCAAACCAATTAGACATCCTATGGCAAGATCCTACCACCGATCCCACTGAAAATCTCACCAAATTATCTCAGATCGCAGGAGAATATGCCTTTGCGACCATTGATAAAGCATTTGAGGTACATCAACTACTGAAAGAGAAATAAGATCAAATACAGGTTTTGCAGCAACAGCTGCAACAAGCCAACGCCAACAACGAAGCACAGAAACAACTTGAAAGATTACAGCAGGACTTCTAACAAATGCAGATAGGGTATCATAACAGTTTGGCTGAAAGAGAAAAACAGTTACAGGTTATGCAAGAGATGCACAAGGATGATCCTAAGCTTACATAATTCATCACAGAATCCATTTCCTTAAATGATAAACTACTGCAGCAACAGGAAGCATTGTGCCAAAGAATATCACAGTGGAACTCTTATTGCGAAATAAGTGATAAAATCACTAATCAAGTCGTAGACTTACGACATGATTACGATTTAATAAATAAAAGAGTTACCGAATATTTGGCTTGGTAAGAAACAGAGGAGGGGAAAAGAGCAGGCGCACCAATAATCAACGACAATCACAAAGAAATGCTCTTTAACAAGTGGGATGCACAAATCAGGAAAGCAGAGCAAGCGACAGAAGAAATAGCTACAGCAGCAAACAGTGTTATTGACTGCATAAATGAAAATTTGCACAGGGAAAATCTGATCTCAGAAACCACTCCAGGGTATCTACCGAAAGTACAGCAACTGCAAACACGCTGGAGACAAAACGCTCAAGAAAAGGCAGAATCAATCAAAAGATTAACTAAGTTAAATTGGGATTCTTACTGGGCGTATTTGGTAAAACCACACAGCCAATGCATGACTCTCAAATGTATCATCAATTCTGCCGAGAAGATGGCGCCAGCTCTTGTCGATTCCGTTTTCGCAGGACAGTTAAAGTCAGAAGTTGGCCAGCCGACTCTTCTCAAACAAATGCTGAATTCTTGCGATTTCAAGGAACAGATACACAAATAGTTAGTTGTTAGTTTTAATTTTAGATTCAGTGTTAGTATTAATTTTGCTTTATTTTTGCCTGAAATGAGGATGCTCATTTAAACCGTATCCTACATTTTTGTAATAAATTAATTTTAGATTTAGTTAGTAGTATTTAAACCCTTCTCATGCATTTAGAGAAGGGTCCTGAAATTTGTCAAAAACTTGTCTTCAGAACATGCAATTTTGCACCATCCGAGGAGGTTTTGATGAATGAATGGAACATGATTTATTGATATCTGCGTTTAATATCTACTACTGATGTTACACTTTTGTACTCTTAGTGGATGCTGGATTAAGAAGAGATAAATCATTATTGCTTGAAGCTCA
This sequence comes from Pinus albicaulis, assembly GCA_034641835.2. Classification (NCBI taxonomy): domain Eukaryota; kingdom Viridiplantae; phylum Streptophyta; class Pinopsida; order Pinales; family Pinaceae; genus Pinus; species Pinus albicaulis. The sequence goes on along the minus strand of JAXQQM020072815.1, from coordinate 79,427 downwards.
TGAGTAGAACTAGTTATAAATGGTACTTTTATCTCTTAACTATTTTTGCCTTTGTGTTAAAGTGATATTCATGTTCAGTTGTTTATATATTGATGCGTGAATGCTTGAGTTATCATTTGACACTTTTGTACGGTGATAACTATTTATTTATGCTTAATATATGAGTAGCTTATTATGTGATATGTTTTTCACAACTGTTTCGTCTAACTTTTTATACGAAGTGGTTTATCTCCATTGAATTCTTTTCTCATAATAGTTGAATGATCTTTATTACCAATTGTTATTTGAAATCATTTTAGATCGCATAACGAAAAGATTACATCCCGGGTTAGTGTAGAATTAGATGTTTCTGTTTATTAGAATACATTTGCATGTTATTAGATTAGAATTAGAATAAAATCATTTCACTTAGGAACTTTTAGAAAGGAAATATCAATTCTCAACACACACACACACATATTGGGAAATTGGTCCCATATCCCCAGTCGGACCCACTATACCAAACGGAAAAAGAGCTGCTAACCAAGGTTCGGACCGGGTGGGTATCCCCCTTGTTGTAGACCCGATTTTCGGGGCTTCAACACCAGATAAACCCATAAATGAACGTATATCTGCCACATTCTTAGGAACTTTCCACTCCATAACTGTCTTTATCTTTTCAGGGTCTATAGAAATCCCTTCAGCAGAAATCACATGTCCTAGATATTGGATCTGCTTCTTGAAAAAGTCACATTTACTAAACTTAGTGTAGAGCTGGTGTTCCCATAACATTTTTAGCACTATGCACAAATATTCCTTTTCTCTTCCATATTCTTAGAGTAGATTAATATATCGTCAATAAAAATTAAAACAAACTTATCCAAAAATGGGTGGAAAATTCCATGCATCAAGCTCATAAAAGTTGCTGGTGCATTGGTTAATCCGAATGGTAGCACCACAAACTCATAATGTTTGTACCGGGTACGGAAAGTTTTTTTAGATATGTCTTCATCCTTAATATGTATTTGGTGGTACCCTGACCTTAAATCAATCTTGGAAAACATTGTTGCTCCCATCACTTGATCAAACATATCGTCTATGCGTGGCAATGGATACTTATTCTTGATAGTCAATTTATTAAGCTGTCGGTAATCCATGCACATTCTCATAGTACCGCCTTTCTTCTTAAAAAACAACATTGGTGCTCCCAAAGGGGACACGCTTAGCCGAATATATCCTTTTTCCATTAATTCTTGCAGCTGCATTTTTAATTCTATTAATTCAGGTTCACTCACTCTGTATGGAGCTCGTGACACAAGGGCTACCCCATGTATTAATTCTATTGTAAAATCAAGGTCTCGCTTTGGTGGTAATCCTGGAATATTTTTAGGGAACACATCCCTGAATTCCTGCACAATAGGAATATTTTCCACCATGAGGGTCTTATCCTTAGAGTTAGAGAACCCTACTTGAATTCCATATACTTGACACCCCTTTCAAATACATTTACTCAGTTGAGATGTAGTAATGGGACGTAATTGAAGTGGCTTCTTAATTTCCTGCAAATCTTGACGTGTACCATCTTTCGATTTAAAGTAAATTCCTTTGTCTTTGCAGTCCACCAATGACCAATGTCTTTCCAACCAGTCCATTCCCAATAAAATATCGTAGGATCCCAAAGGTAGAATGTTAAGTTCTAAAGTTATGTGCTGGTCACCAATAACCAATTCACAGTTTGACACTTTGGCATTGACTCATCTTTTTGCTCATGTAGCCAGTTGTACTAGTCATGGATTCTTAAATTTCTGATTCTGTAATTTATAGTTTTTGACTATACGAGGGTGTATATAGCTCAATCTAGCACGAGGGTTAGCTAAAATAGAAACAAATTGGGTTTGTAACTTACCTTCTAATTCTATCATAGTTGGCTGAAAATGTGCTTGTCGATCTTCCAGAGCAGCATTGATTCTAGGTATATTTCACGCTACATCTCCCACGGTAGATGCCTCTTGCAAATTGGCTGACACTTCATTTCTCCTTCAATCTGGACAATTTTTAAAATAATGTGCCTCCCCACAACCCCAACATTGTAATGGGGATTTTTGGGACCATCCAAGGTATGGTCTGCTAGAAGCTTCAATATGTCGTTCTTCAGCTGCCCATTTGGCCCTTTGCTGACTTTTCCCATTCTGTCTATTTTTTTAATTCCTTACAACATTCTTGTAATTTCCAGATCTTCTATTTTTAAAATTGGAAGGGCCTTTATGCCCTTTCTTGTGTGGCCAACTTCTGTCAGTTTCTCCCTTAGCTTTTTACTGCTAATAGCACATCTGTGCTTTCCTTATCGCTTCGTCAATATTTTTTGGGTTTACAAACTCAATCCTCTCTTTCATGTGAGTCAACAAGTTGCTTAAAAACCTCTGCACATTTTCTTTTTCATCACGCAAATAAGGTACATATCTTAATAAGGAGGTAAACTTAGTGATAAATTTGTCCATAGACATTTGCCCCAATTTTAGATCATGAAATTCTCGTGATTTCTCATCATAGAATCATTCAATTAAATACTTATCTTTGAAATAATGTTGAAACTCATCCCAAGTTACGTTCTGGTCTTCAATTCCACGCACGTTTTTCACCTTGTCCCACCATAATGTAGCCTTTTACCGCAGTTGGTAGATGGATAGACGAGTTTTAAGTTTGTTGTTATACTCGTAAAATTGAAAATACTTATTCATATTTATTATCCAAGCTTCTGCCATTTCTTCTGCCTCTCCATCAAATGTAGGTGGCTTGATCTTCCAGAATTCACCTTGTAATTCGACTTTCTGTTTCTTCAATTCTTGCTGATAAAAAATATTTCCATATTCATCTTCATTATAGGTTCTACTCTTATTACTCCATTGCGTATGACTTACTTTGGGATTGTCATGAATTTGTTGCTGTTGTTATCCTTCTCCATGGATGTCCCTCTCAAGATTGGGCTATGCAGTGTGATTGTTATGTTTATCTGAAAGGCTCTTTAGTATCCTTTCCTACTCCCTCATTAACCTTTCATTATCACTCTGAACACTGACCATCTTTGTCTGGAATTGTTGTACTTTATCAAGTAGTCTATTTGTCTGACATTGATGTTCTTCCAGCAGTCTATCGGTTTTTTGGTGTTGGTCTATGCTTAATTGCACCCACATTTCTGGGTTGACTTCAGGATTGGTTAAAGGATGGGTTTCCACTATGTTCCTAGGAATTTGATGAGTAGAACCTCTCCTCATGGTAGCTTATTGGTATTTTTTCTTTTGTTTCCCGTACTGTGCACAGTTTCAAAAAATGACAAAATGAAAACACTCATGTTATTGCATTGGCCCATCTAGCCCCAGCGTGTAACCACGCTCTAATGCCAGCTGTCACAAATATAAAGGTAAACATATACAAAATCAATAAATACAATCTTATTACCTTTACTTTCACTCAAACCTTAATACTATTCGATATACACAACAATTCTGAATACTCATTAAATATATCCGTAATGTAACGATGCATACAATATGATTTAAATCTTACAGTACACATGAAAATCCATTCATTCAATTCTAGTTTTCATTATATAATACTTGAAATTCTATGGTTTTCAATTATAACTTTGGAAATCATAATGATTTAATTAGCATGGTGATCGAGTTGATCTTTCTATAGGTGTTCATTACTCCCTTGATTGGATTGACTTGGATTTTTAAAACTAATTATATGTATTCATGCATGTCGACTATGTTTCAATTCCTTTCTCTCATAGATTCAATTTTCTTTATATGATTCGAATTCATATTACAACTTAATATTTTTACAACACTTCGACTTGGTGTTAATGTTATCTGTCACATTCCCACCTCGTTTATTGGGTTGAATGTCCACATGTCGGTTCCTCCAGTTGCCAAACATCTCGCGGTGTCACTTGGATCTTGTCCCGCTGTAGATCTCAGTATCTAGTGATCGACGGTGCTTGTGAAGGGTAGGGATGGTTAGGGTAACCACCCACCCCATCCCCACCTCCTGGTTCATTCACTCCACCGCTTGTTCTTCGGTCTTGGCTCCGCAACTTAGGTTTTTCTCTTGTGGCTATTGCTGTATGCCATCCCTACATGCAAGCGCCACCTTTCAGGAATGGTCATGCCGCATTCGTCTTCGCTGGTTAACAGAGGTAATACTACCCTCTTCCCTGTCGGTATTCTATATTTTAGATGGAATTTACTTCGTAGTTGACGCTAGTGGAGATTGTAACTTCTGCTCTTGTTACAGAGGGACCTTGTGGCTTTAAACCCAGGTGAATTATTCCGTCATCTGAATATTTACTATTCGATACTGGTTTTCTTTCAAGTGGTTGTTTCAGTTAGATGGTTTTAGGTTATTTTCTTAACTTCATCTTGTTTACCCAACATGACAATGTTTAGCTACCATGTGAAGAAGTCTTCCTGTTTTCCTTATGGACTACTGAGAAAGGAGACCGTGCCACCTTGGCAAGCTCGACCTGTACAGGTAAGCTTTGTCGTGACTATTATTCCTTTCATAGCTTCTCGTTTGTAACATTGGTTTCACTATAGACGGAGGTTCACACGACCTGAGGGTTTTAACATCAGTGTTCTTGTGTTACAGGGCTTGCACATCCATTTAAGGTCGAAGCGATGAGTCATCTTGAACCACACATGGTCACTTCCATGTAATCCTTCTGTGTACAGTTGATGGCATAGTCAATTTAGCTGTGGACAATAATGCTTATAACTTCGCGCTCCTTCCCCCCTTCCCCCCCCCTCTCCCCCACCTATTGCAGTGTTTTGGGTTTTTCCAGCGTTGAAAATTTAGTCAATGCAACGAGTGCTAGTTTCAGGATTTTTCCATTCTTAAGAAAATTTCGAGGCTCGGCCTCTATGCACAGTATTGTTCAAGTTTTCTTTTAAATACTCTGTATTTTTTTTAAATGATATTGAAAGGGACTTCGTCCTTCAGACATGGTTCATTATTTGAGTAATTACTTGTTATTTGGTTGTCAATTCTATCTGTCAAACATGCTTCTATCCTATTCAAAAGCCGAGGCTTCACTTTAATCTTTTTGAGAAAATACAAATTTAATTTTCTATGTATTTCTTATGGTAACTTCAGTTTTTGGTTTTTTTCACCATACATTTGTTCATATTTTAATATTGTAGGGAATTTTCCTCCTGAAAATGAAATGTATCTGATATGCATACTTTCCAAATTCAACATTTGTATTCTTTCTTTTTGTGCCTAGTTCCGCAAACTCACTTTCGTCATTTAAATTCTGAGTTTTATATTTCACTGCAAATTCTTGGTTTTAACCCCTGGTTAGGTTTAATGTAGTGATCAATATCCCATTTATCATGGGTTCAGGGAACATGGACCCTAGACCTGTTTCCACGAGACTGGGTACTAAACCGCTGACCCATGATCTCAATGATTAACAGGTTCTTGTTTACGCATGGAACTTTACTTGGTTTATGTTTTCTGTTAGCAATGTTTATATTTGCTGAGATTATAACTCTCTTGTAATTTGATGAATGAAAAATATTTACTAGTACATTTAATGGATGCAGAACTTTAATTTCTAGATATTCATATTGGTCTTGCTTAATATTAAATTTATAGAGAATATGTAGTTTATTCCTAGTATTCTATTCTACTCTACCAACATGGCATAGGATGAATTCGTGTTTCATTATTCTAACAGAAAATTAAGATTTCAATCAAGAATTTTACTATACATAAAACATTTTCCATCTTTAAATATTCTCAATTCCTGTAAACAAAACACTTAAATACTTATCTTAGTGTAATATTCTAGTAAACTGATGGTCCTCCCAACCTTGAGCGAGGCAATCACGTCTTTTGCTCCCCTCTTGCTCCTCACCAGGGTCTTAGGTAATTCACTGAGACAAAAGAAGATAGACCTCAGGATCTAAATCCAGTCTATACTTTTCTTGAGTTTTTCCTGAGCTCCACTGGTTTCCTCACAAGCTCTAGACAACTCATTGCAACATACTGTTTTTTAATCCCAACTTTCTTTCTGCACATAATCCCTTCCCTTTCTCAGGATTTTCCTTTTATCCTTCTAGGGAGGTAACTATCAGAACTGTCTCTACCTTTTCGCTGAATTTTTTTTTATACATACTTTCTTTTACTCAAGACCATTTATTAATTATCTTAAAAAAATAACTCAAGTCTTGTTAACGAATAATCTTATTCATTAAATAATTCAAATATTTCATAACAAGTCGGTCAACCATTCTTTAAATTAAAAGAGGGTGTTACACTTTTATTGAAACATTAATAAAAATATGTTAAACCTAATTTTATTTAAGTTATATAAAATTTATTAAAAGAAATAAATGAATTCTATTTTCATACAATTATATGCCTAAAAACAAATATCATGCCATTTGGAAATGAAAGCATTTGAAATAGTCTTTGATCATGAAAAGTAATGTTCTGAATAAACAATTTTGTGAGATTAATACTCTAAATAGGGAATTGAGCATCATGTGTATGTTATTTTAGATATAAATTGACAAAAGTAATATATATATCTGTGTGTGGTATGTTAGTGTAGTTTTTAGTTAAGTTAGAAAAAGCATGATAAATACTTAAGTGCATTTTATTAATAAAAAGGTAATTATTTATTCATAATTATTAAAAAGAGGGATTAAATAGTGTAGTGTAAAAAGAAAAAGAGATTTAAATCCACTCAAAATCAAGGTCATGTGAATAAACAATGTTGTCAAAAAAAAAAAAAAGTCCCATGTATAAAAATTTGTCAAAAACTTTTCAAATAATTAGTTTTAAAGAAAAAAACAATTGAAAAATGAGTAAACATCCATGGGGATTTGAGCTAGTGAGCTTTGAGCATGGAGTGCAGCTTTGAGCATGGAGTGCCTTAACAATACATCTATTCATTGTCAATTCAAAATTCTACGGGCCTTGTTTTTCTTCAAGTTTTATTGTTTTTTAATTATTGTTTCGAATTTAGTAGTCACCATTCCATCCACTAATAAATTGATATAAACATAAAATTTGAATATATTACAAAAGTAAAAATAAAAATTATTTCTCTATATTATAAATTAGCAAATAGGTAAATATTTATATAAGTAAGGCAAAGTAATGATCAAAGTTATTTCCATAGACTTGGTCATCTGTAAGGACTAATAATAATAGAGGAGACATCAATAGTGTGATTTCATAAGTAAAGTGATGAATTATTAAAAATTTAATAATAATTTCTTTGTTTGATAACCATTTAAACTAGTTATTTTTGTATTAGTTGATATCAAAGCTAGCTTCCTTAGTTGTCATAAGGGATATGTTCTCTCATTTTTTAGGTTTCAAAATCTATTATATGGATATGCTTTCTTCCTTTTTGAACTTATATGGCTATTACGTGAAAACCATTGTCTTCAATTAAGGGAATTTTGAGGTCTAAAATGGGTCTCCCAATGAAAATAAAAAATTAACAATTTAAATAATAAAATAAAAATTATGGAATTTTAAAGAAAAAGAGAGATTTTTTTAAATCATATTTTCAATTTATCTCTTTAGTTTACTCAAATGTGCATCCTACCACAACACACTTTGCATATTTTTTTAGTAGACGCACATTGTTTTTTTAATGCATGTAAAATTTATGTTTTGAGACACTTTTTTTTACCTCAAAATTCTCCTAATGCCATTTCAAGCTTCCATATGTTCTCTTCTTCTAGAGTTTCTATATTTATCACAAATATTCATCATGTTATTTTGATGAACATGAAACATATAGAACGCTTGACTAAAATTTTCTCAAGGATGATATTCATGTCATAGGATATCCACTGGATGGGTTGATTGACCCTTCCTCACACATAGTATTTCCATCGGGACGATGAATGGGGAAATGTTAACTAAGAACCTTTTGTTAGACATAATATTGTAATCTAAGGGGTAATAGGGAATTGTTGTTTAGGGGATGATATTCTTTTTAACCAATATCCTAGGTCCTTTGGCCATAATATTTTCATTGTGTGGGTGTACTAAGAGTGTTCAACTAAGTCTTCCTCAAATTTAGAATTTTCATTGAGGGAGACCCAAGGGAAGATTTCATTTACCATTAATCATAACATTGATATCATAGAAAATTTGAAGGAATGATCATCAAACTCTTTTTTATGCATAATATAGTTAGGATCAACCAACTTTTTCTTAATCATAGTATTTACATCATGAGGGAGCACGAGAGAAAGGGTAAATTGGCCCTTTTTAAAGCCTTATTCATTTCATTGGGGGAGATTGTAAGGAGGGGCCAACCAACGCACCATTGTGCATGGTATCGTGTCGTAGAGCATCCCAAGGTAACTATCACCCAACCCTTTCTGAGGAATAGTATTCATTGTTGAGGGGGAATATGTTGAAGGCTTGATCAATCCTTCTTCAAGAATAGTTTTTTCCTTGTGGGGATTGAACCATCCTAAAGAATTGTATTTTCATCAAGGGAGTACTAAGGGAATAGTCAATCTATTAATCTCCTAATACTAATGTTCTAGAAGTCTAAATTAATTATTTTAGGATATAGTTTATTCTAGCATATTTGTCAATTTTTTGAGAGGATAGATATCTTAATATGTAAATGAGATTGATCACACTCACTAGATTATAATATTGGTTTCTCTCCTAGAATTTAACTTAGAGTTGAGTAATATCAACTAGTTCTATTTTCATGTGTCGTTCATAGGCTTTTAGCCTTCTAATTTCTTTGCAACTATGTTTTTCCTTATTTTATAAAATTTTGCATGAAGGCATTTTTTCAACAAGGTATCAATTTCAAATCCATGTTGAATAATATGGGAAGGATTGGTGATGTATTGAGGAAGGAGGGAAGTATCCACAACATCATCCTATATCTCTCCAAATTCAAAAGTAGTATTGAGGTGATAAAGAAAGATAATATTTTTTAGTAGTTAAAAGTACTGTATGAAATATATTTTGATCTTGAATCTTGATAGATATTTTTTTATTATTAGATTTTCCTTGTTTGGAAAGTAAATACACTACAAGGAAAATACCCTCTAGCGGATTTTTTTGAGGAAGCCCTTATAAAAATACCCCAGACATACGTTTCTAGCGGAGGTTGGCGGGCGGAGGTTTTTGCGGATGTTTTTTGTCCGGTGTGCTTATCATCATAAACTGCACTGGTCCATTCAACAAGAGAAAGCACCAGTGTGTACAAAACATTGGCACACCAGACACCGTGCACTCCATACACACCCACCCGATGCATTGTATTACTGTAGCGCACCTGTGCTTTACAACTCTTTCGCATTGGTGCCTCATAAAAAGCGCGCCAAAATAGAAACTACCTGGTGCGGTATCACGAAACTGCATCGGTGCGCCCATAAAAACACCGAGTACCGGAACAGGGTAAAATTAAAAAAAAAATTACTGCCAAAAAACCAAAATTTTCACTTTTCTCAGTGCTCCAGATCTCTTAAGCACCGGTGCAATTTATCCTTGTCTGAGCTACCCTGACATAGGTGCTCCCATTTCACCCATTGCACGCACTGCTGCTGTGCATTGCCCACCAATATCTAGCTTGAATTTTGCAAAATGGTGGGCAAATTTTCTTTTGCAAATTATATAGCCAATTTGCCTCCTCGACGGCCAAATGTTCAAGTATTTTTCTTGTTTTTCCATAATTAAGCCTTTTAGCGGATTAGAATTTCAAATAACCTTATAATTAACCATTTAAAAGAAAAAAAAATTGTCGCGCAGTGCGCTCGAGCCGTTCGGCTCGCACCGGTTCGCGGTGCTGCCTATAAATTTATAGGTCGCACTGAAATTGGTTCTAACGATATCCGCACCGGGTCGGGGGAAGTACCGATAGGCACACAATGTTATTTTAATTTTTTTTTTAAAGTGCGGTGCAGTCGTTTACCCTGCTGCACCATTGATAATGTGGAATAACAACAACATGGTGCGTTGACTTCATTATACGCCCCAGGGTGGGGTAATGTTGTCAGCGCACCATATTCCGCATTCCCACAGGGTCAATGGTGCGGCCTAGTAAACCAGTGCTAACAATATCCACACTGGTTATGGGGTGGTACCGAAGGTGCACCGTGTTATTTTAATTTTTTTCAAAAACTGCGGTGCGGTCGGTTACCCGACCGCACCGTTGACCTAGTGGAATAATGGTAAAGCGGTGCATTGACTTAAATATCCGCCCTGGGACGGGTATTTTTGTCAGCGTACCGCTTTCTGTATTTCGACTCTGTCAACGGTGCAGCCTGGTAAAATACCAAACCCTTGACTATGATGATGGCAGGATGTCGGTCAACTGACTTAACTATATGCCCCGAGGCGTATATTTTAGTCAGTGCACCGCACTCCTGACATCGTACATAGTCAACGGTGTGCTACAAATTTTCGGGAGCACCGCCGCTAGTGCGTTGAATATTATACAAGCATCGTCGCCGGTGCGCTCCATAAAAAGACGCACCAAGACCGGTACATGACTGTTTTTTGGCGCGCCGACGGTTTTTTTTTTCCAAAAAAATATATATGTATATTTCTAAATATATGTCTCATTTAATAAAAAAATTGTATTTAATATGTCAATCATTCAGAGACGTGAAAGGAGAGAAGAGGGGGAACAACAACAACAACAAGTGGAGCAATATAACATGGTTTTCATGTGGGAGGCATGAGAGAGGGAGAGAGATGCGTATCCTTGCCCCATTACAACAGCTATCCAGGGGCTCCTAAGGCAGGTAGGCCTCCTCAAGTTCTATGAGGAGGCTACTTCCCTAAAAGGCCATGGTTTGTTTTTGAGACATATTATCCGAAGGTGGAATGGCCAACAACAGGCTTTTCGGGTTGGTTGTAACCAGTGGTACACGCCCACTGAGGAGGATATATATTTTAATATAGGGCTATCGAGGAGAAGGGTGGATTTTACCTCATTCCCAGAGGTTCCAGCTGGCTATGTAGCAGGGAGTTAGTTAGTGTACTCCCAGAGATACATTGGAGTATCAGTACTGTCTCCTTCAGATTTTCAGGTCGTTGGAGGTTAGTTACGTATTGGTGCATTTGGTAGTGAGGAGGTGTAGTGCCTCTCACTTCTCATTTCTACCATTTCACAAAACACCAATGACAGGCAATGCATTAGTTGCTTGCCTCTATATTATGTTGATTCTTTAATACAGGATCCACGACATGTTAGGTGGTCTGCCATTTTTTTTGTGGCAGTTCTATACAGCCTTAGATAGATGTCATGCTCATGCATAAGGGAGGGTCAGCTTCCCTTTTGCTTCAAAGCTTTTTTGTTTATTTTTTGAGAGGTTTCCAAAGACAAGGCCTACTTTTGAAGCCTCGTAGGCTGAAGTTCAAGGCACGGATGCACATGATGCCCAAGAGGGGCGAGACTCTATTTCCAGCCAGGGTATTGCATGATGCACTAGAGTTGCTAGCCAGTGTTGATGAGCATCCCTTCATTATGGGCCCCCGTCCTTATGCAGGTTTGGATTGGCAAGGGTGGGCCAACATACTCTTCACAGCTGATGAGGTGCCATATGATAGAGGTAATATTACTGTTTTATCTAAATTTATTCTAACATGTTCTTTAACTTATTTTTATATGTAATGAAATTGTCTATTTATTATTATGTACTTGTATATATTTTGCAGACATTGGGTCTTTTGATGGCGAGGACATGCCGACACCACCATATGATCCAGGTGTGGATCTTAATGACGATCAGGGCATGCTAGATGTTGAGGATCATCAGGAGGCTGGTGCAGAGAGACCTACTCCTATTGGTGCGCTGGTACTGCCTTTTGCTAGGCGCGGCCAGATTGATGCTAGATACAAGATGGAGTTGAGTGACCAACTCACTACATTGATTGTTGAGGCGGGCATCAGGCTTGCTCATATGAGAGACATACAGGGTGATCGTAGGTTGTTACAGATGTGGAGAGGAATGTCACGTGACATGTACAGCCTGATGCAGCATGTCGTAGCAGCTACGACCTTAGTTACGCGGCTGAGGAGGACCGTTGCACATTATAGGCGTGGTCGAGACGTAGCAGTGAGCAGCGACTTATCATCTCATGATCGTTCACTTCGCATCGTGCTAGATGAGTAGCCTCCACTAACATCTAGCAACAGTCATCATGGAGATTAGGCTGGACCATCGACCGTCGAGGCTCCACCATTGACTGAGTAGGCCTCGACTAGTACTACTATTGATGTTGTACCACCAGTTGATCCATGAAATTTATATTACAGTTGTATATTTTTTATATTATTTAGTTATATATATATATATATATATATATATATATATATATATATATATATATATATATATATATATAGATATATATATATATGGTCCATGTATTTTATGTTCATGTTGCAGTTGTACTTAATTTACATGTTGGTGATCATCATGATGTGTATATTGTTAGGTCATGTTAGATATGTTCATTAATGTGCAGCTTGTACATAGATGTGTATGTGATAGCATGAGTTATCTGACATGAGATGTATATAATTTGATGTTTGTGTTGTGATGATGTTAATATATAATGGTAATTGTGTTTTGTTAGATGATCATGATCATGATATTGTAAACTTGTAATATTTGTAATTTTAATTGTATGTAAAATTCTAAAATTGTAATTGTAATGGTATATATGTAAATTTGTAAATTTGTAATTGTAATTGTAAATTTTTAATTTGTAAAATTGTAATTGTATATATGTAAAATTCTAAAATTGTAATTGTACGTGAAATTGTAAAATTGTAATTGTATGTAAAATATTTGTAAAATTTTAATTGTATTACTGTGAATTGATTGTAATTGTAAAATTGTGATTGTAATTGTAATTGTATGTAAAATTCTAAAATTGTAATTGTAATTATATGTGAAATTGTAAAATTGTAATTGTAATTGTAATTGCAATTCTAATTCTAATTGTAATTGTATGTAAAATATTTGTAAAATTTTTTATTGTATTAATGTGAAATGATTTTATTAAAATTTTAAATTTTTAAATTTGTAAAATTTAAAATAATTGTAAAATAATAAATCTAGAATAATATGAATTATTGTAACATAATAAAGTTTAGAAAATAATGCAAATAAATTCATGTACTTTAGAATTATCATTATTTTATTATGATCTTAGATACAAAAAAAAGAACTAATTTATACAGTACGCCATTGTTTTTGAGGTCAACATAATTGCTAATTATTAAGTGAAATATTGATTTTAACATTAAGACAATGCAAATTACCAATTAATTCAAAATACATATTATAATGTTTCAAAAAACTCATCTTAAAAAGTATAAATATTGATGAAATAACACATGTACCGTATCACTCTCGGTTCTCATGATCACCCTTATTATCTTCCAGCTCGCATGGCATGATAACACTATTGTTCTAAAAAATATGTTTTGATCTAGGGTCATGTGTCAATACGAACCATCAATCCATATCAAACACATTTGGGTAAAAAAACACCTGGTTGTAGTGTTTGGCGAAAACATAGGGCTCCTTAGCTTCATCCCACATCTTTCTGGAGTTGATACATATCAGCCTACTATCGCGATATTCCTTTACATTATTCCGATCAAAGGTGTCCCACCACTTACACCGAAAAATAACACATTGGAAAGAAGAGAAATTCACTTGAATGATCTCTTGTATCTTTTCGGTGTAACCTAACGTCCCTCGTACTAGGTTTTGATCACGATGGCTAGATCGACTAAATTGATCGAACTCAACTTCCACTCCACAGTCCTGTGTGATGTTTCCAGCATCGACATTTTCTGTGCGAAAATGGTGTCCATATGCCCACATAGATGGGAACAAATGCACCTATTATAAAAAAGTTAAAAAAATCATAGCGTCATGTGTCTTATAATAACCCAATAGTTAAAATATGAAATATAGATGTCTTATAAGTTTCAAATTTTCATATAAATTAAAAATATTATTACCGAGTTACTGCGCCCAATCCCTATGTTTAGGGCATCCTCTTCAACACACAGGTAATGACCGGTTGCACCGTATTTCTCTCTGACTTGGTCAGCAACCCAACTATTGGGGCATATTTTTGGCATATTTCCTTTTAAATGATCAGGATAAGGCACACTTCTACCATCAACCGTCTAAATTCTTTCCTGTCACTATCTCATTTCATCCTCTTTTATTCGTACAATGCGACCCACAGTTGTGTCGCTTCAGAATTGTAAAGAACAAATTTATTGATTGCTTCAATTTCTACATTCGCTGATGAAATCAAACCGACATTATATAGCACTTAGCGATTAAAATATACATTATATCGAATTTCAACATGAATATTAACTTTGTGTAAATTTGAAAAATTATTAGTCACTTACTCTTTATCAAACGCTTTTTTCCACTCATTTGGAGAAACTCCCCTTCTCTTTTGTCTTCATCCCTTTCATCGTCCCAAAACACCGCACCTGGTATGTTGTTGATCTGCTTGATGTACTCACTGGCATAATAGAAAGACTCATACAATATGTACCCCTCTGCCATAGACCCCTCGGGTTTTCCCTTTATCGAAAAAAACCTTTCAATTTCTTCATTTACCTCTCTAAGAAGAATATCCAATGACAAGAAACCACCCCAACTAATTCAACCTCATCTACTAGGTGGATTAGAAGATGAACCTGTAAGTCCATGAAACTCATCGGCAGTTCCTTCTCAAACATACAAACAATCTCAACTATCTCTTGACACCACCGTGGAATGCTAGCCACATGAATCTCCTTTGACATGATCCAACATACAAATGCAAATAATTTAGATATGGCACATCCTAGTTCTTGAGGGAATTCATGTTTCACACACCCACGCACAAACAAAGGATAATGACACTGCAAAGTTATAAACACGTGCAATAATATACAAAATTAGTTATATTTTATGATCCTTGCATGAGATAAAATTTATTAATATAAAAAATAATAAAATCATGTTTTTGACATTATACATACTCTTAGAAGATTAAAATGGTCATGCGATTTCAACCCCCAAAAATGGTCATCCATGGTGAAGCAGCGCCATAGTGAAGACTCATATGAAGTTGGCACCCTCACTCCCATTATAACTTCCTTTGCCAAAGAAATATCATCTTTTTTTTAAAATCCATGGGACATCACCTTCTTTGAAAAACCATGAATTAGAGGGACCAACGCCTACCTCTGATCTCGTACTTTCTAATCGTCTTGGCCAATGTTTCTTTTTAGTTTTTCAAGTAATAAAATATTTCCTAGCAACCAATGTGTCACTTTGTTTCGATGATATGTGCCTCCATAAAGAAGATGAAACATGTTTAAATATATCCATGGGATCTAATAAGTGTGTAATCTTAAGATTCTCCCAATATGGGAGGTTATAAAAAATAGATTTCCGAATTCATCCCAATGGGCAATTTCTCAACATAGGTGTTGAAGAATTTTGAATCATTGAACATAGGCTCCCCATTTGAATCTAACATTTCTATGAACTCTTTCTCCTTCTCTCTCTCATATTCTCTAAGCCATTCAGCTAGTGTCATTATTGGATGCCTTTGGGTTCTCTCTCGCTTCCCTTTGAAAGCAGATGGTCCTCTTTTGTAAGGATGTTCTTCTGGGAGGAATACCCTGGAGCAATCATACACTAGCTTTTGTAGGTCCTTGGACCATCTAGCTTTCAGAGAAGGTCCACAAAATTTACATCCAAAATACCTTTTTTTTACAATACCTCCGAGATTATTGTATACAATTAATATGCATGGCACATTAAAGAATATCATGAAGATTAGAACAAATATTACAACGAATTAAATAACTAATATGTGAAAGAATATTGTTACATATATAAACAAATCAATAAATTAAACATGTAATTTACCATAGAAAACTTCTAAGCCTGGATAATCATGTGTCGTGTAAGCACATATGCCATATAATGTAAAACTCCTCTCTGCTTTGATGGGTCTTGATACATTGTATACATTTATCCCAACCCATAATTCCTTCAATTCATCTACCAGTGGTTGTAAGTAGACATCCATATTATTCACTTGTCTTCTACCAGGGACTATGAGAGCCAACATAAGATGTTCATTCTTCACGGAAAACCATGGGGGGATATTGTTATTGATCACTACTACAGGTCAAACAAAATAGTTGGTGTTCTGGAGGGAATATGGATTGACGCCATCCATGGCTATTCTGAGTCATAGACTTCGTACTTCATCCTTGAATATTTCAGGCCATGTACCCTCTATATGCTTCATGGCTATTGAATCAGTTGGGATTCGCATAACTCCCAACTCACTTCTATGTGAGGCATGCCATCCTTGCAACATAGCTAATTCTTTGCAATGAAAGAGCCTTTGAATCCTTGGGATTATAGGCATGTGCCTCAATATATTAAAAGGAGGACTAGTACGTGATTTACCCTTATTTTTTAATTTATCATACCTTTCATGCCCACATTTCGGACACATCTCTTTTTCTTCATATTCTCCTCTATATAGAATACAATCATTTGGACATGCATGATATGATATGTACTCAACACCCAACATTTTCAACAATTTCTTTGCCTCTTCACAGCTACCGGGCAAGACATTATCACTCGAAAGAACCTTATCTTTGAATAACCTGTAGTTTATGATCATGGAAAAATATATTAATAAATGTACATTAATTTTGATATAATTGTTAACGTCCATAAAATTTACCATTTGTAATGTTCATTGCAGTGTAATGATTATATTTCAAATTTATATAGGGGAGTACTTTATGGTAAACATGCATTCGACAAGCCAAACTTTCCTTTCAAGTTGTACAGTAACATCGTTGTCCCCAACTGGGTAGACTTTGACTGACCGCCAGGTCCAAAGAGAGGTGTGGTGGAGACAAATTTAAGGCTTTCGAAAAAGGTGTCAGCGATATGAGCATCATCTCCTAGCTGATCATTGTTTTGGAATGCATCTAACAACATTTTCTCCATGGCAGTCATATCCCTTAAGTAATCATCCATACCAACCTCTATTTGATTGCCTCCATTACCAGCTTGTGAATAACTACTATTACTATAGTCATTCCTAATTGGTGAATCTGGACGTAGCGGGAATTGAATTGGTGGTTGATTCAACCATTCTTGGTATCGTTCCTCTCTAATTTTTTCTCTTAATTCAGTATTCTCTCGATTTCACATTGTCGCGGGGTGCAACGGAAGATGTTGGGTAGGTCGCTCATCATCACTAGAACCCTAATAATTAAAAAAAATATATTTGAACATGAATAGTACAAAATATATGACATCAATTAGTAACCACGTTGACAATATTGCATGATTATAAATTGGTTTGACGTTGAAATAATTATATTAATCAATATACCAAAAAATTATAATTATTACCATCATTGTCTCGACATTGTTGCTAGAAGATGCAATATTGTTACAATTGGCAGGGTGAAGCGGCTGTCCATTTTCATCTACCATATGCGTCTTGCGGTATGCATCTCCTGATAAGAACTTCCAACGTTTTGAAGCTGTTTGAATATTTTGTGCATCTGAACTCGATGCTGAATTTGCATGAACCTGCAAATTTGTATACATTATAAATTTAAGTAAGTTGTGCATGATTTACATGGATAAAAAACATATATTCAATTAGATAATGAAAATATAAATAAAATCTGAAGTAAATATTACCTCTTGAGATGGATAGGGAGAACTCCGCGATGGACTTTGTGAAATATTATGGAACGATCTGGATTTCAAAGATTTCCCCATTCAATATAATTATGATATTTTCTCCCTTCATTTGAACAAAATCAACAATAAATTTTGGTGCACACACCTAAAAGTAATTTTGGTGCCTTAAAAATGGACTTCTTGTTATCGATGCTAATGTACAGATA
The DNA here is from genome assembly GCA_034641835.2 of Pinus albicaulis. NCBI lineage: Eukaryota > Viridiplantae > Streptophyta > Pinopsida > Pinales > Pinaceae > Pinus > Pinus albicaulis. Next base: position 61,444 of record JAXQQM020072815.1, on the reverse strand, counting down.
ACCACACCGGTGCATTTTTGGTACTGCATACTGGTGCCGTTTTATAAATAGATGCACCAGTGACGAATAACTGCAAATAAAAAAAGCGCAACTCTATTTTCTTTAAATGAAAAACAAAGCGGTAAATTGAAAAATGGGCAGCAAAATATTTTTGAAAATCTAATTTAATAAAACATTTCTTTAAATACTAAAAACTTTTCATTATTTCACTATTTTGGCAAAATATTTTAGCGATAGATTTGTAGGAGACATACCTGGAGCAAACAGAGCATGAGAGCATTGTGGAGCAAGGAAATACGTTCAAACAGAAGTATTCAGATAATCAGAATTCCAAACCTCTGGTGATTCAAACCCTATATCATAGAATTTCAAACGATCTCGTGATTAAAGTATATTGTTTTTTTTAACTTTTTCTGCATTTTTTTTTATGCAGTAAAAGAAAAAAGTCAAATTTTATTGGTTTTTTTACCTTTTCTGTAGTTTTTTTACTTTTTTTCTGCAGTTTTCAGAAACAAAATAAAAAAAAATCTATTTTTAGAAACAAACCCTAGATTCTTTTTGTTTCTGCCCTTTCTTCTCCCTCTTTCTCTGGTTTCAGAATTAGGGCTTTTCAATTTAGATTTATATGGTTTGTATTGATAAATATAGGCGTAAGACATCCAACCCACACGACGAATTGCATAGTTGGATCCCAATCCATGTCAGCCATTGCGTGAATTAAAAAAAAAAAACAGATTTTTTTCATTAGTGCGCCCATCGTAACATAGCGCACCGGTGTGCTGTATTATCCCAACGCACCGTGAAAGTATTGTGATAAAAAAAATAAAAATAAAAATATTTTTTTATCAGTGCGCCATATGTAAAATATGACACCAGTGTGCTATTTCATTATGGTGCACCGCGAACGTGCTGTTTCACATAAAAAAAAAATCATTTTAGAAACAAACCCTACATTCCTTTTATTTCTACCATTTATTCTCTCTCTTTCTGTGATTTCAGAATTAGGGCTTTTCAATTTAGATTTATAGGGTTTGTATTGCTAAATATAGGCCTAAGACATCCAACCCACGGGACGACTTGCATAGTCGGATCCCAATCCATGTCAGCCCTTTTGTGAATTAAAAAAAAAAACATATTTTTTTATCATTGGTGCGTCCGGCGTAACATAGTGCACCGGTGCATTGTATTATCCCAGTGCACCGCAAAAATAAAGTGATAAAAAATAAAAAACAAAAAATAATATTTCTCATGGGGCCATATGTAAAATATGTCGTCGGTGCGCTATTTCATTATGGCGCACCACGAACGTGCTGTTTCGCAAAAAAAAAAAATTCCATTTTAGAAACAAACCCTACATTCTTTTTTGTTTCTGCCTTTTCTTCTCCCTCTTTTTATGATTTTAGAATTAGGGATTTTCATTTTAGATTTATAGGGTTTGTATTGCTAAATATAGGACTAAGACATCTGACCCACGGGATGACTTGCATAGTCGGATCACAATCCATGTCGACACTTGCGTGAATTTAAAAAAAATAGTTTTTTTTCATCGGTGTGCCCGGCGTAACCTAGCGCACCGAGGCACTATATTTTCCAAGTGCACCGTGAAAGTACTATGATAAAAAATTAAAAAACAATTTTTTTTTTTAATCAATGCGCCATATGTAAAATATGGCACCGGTTTACGCTACAAAAATTAACACTCGACGATTTTTATTATTTTCTCTGTGTTAATCGGTGCGGTAGTTAACATTAAACGCACCGGTGCTCCTTGTTGAAATTGAGCACTGTACGGTCTATGATACTGTTTGTGTGGTGTGTTTATAATATCTCCACACACCGACGACGGTGCGTACAGAATGAATGGCGCACAAGTTTCTTGAGATTTTTTTTTTCCTGAAAAGTTGACAATTTATTTATAAATATATTAATGAATGATATGGTATAGGTTTCAGATTGATAAAGAAATGGCTGACAAGAGATCACGTAACAAAAATACTGATAACATATCAAGAAAAGAAAAAAAAGACAAGCTCTTTGTAAATTCTTTACAAAAAATATTATTTTTGAACTATATGTAAGTTTAACTAATATGTATTGTTTACTATGTATCATGCAAAGCCAAAAAATGACGAAGCTCAATAAGATTATTTTTGATCTAGGACCAAAAGAGAATAAAAGCTTGATGAAAACATTGCAAAGGGATGAATCAGGTGAATGAAAAAAAACTATCGATCCAATATGAGTTTCTTTTTTTAATTTTCATTAATAATATACTTAAAATTATTAGATAACATGTGTCAAACAATCTATTAATTCACATTTTTTTAATGTTCTACAGGGACCAACAACTCAGAAAAGGAATGTTGTTCTAAGAAAAGAAAAAAAATAGAACATGAAAATGAAAATGGATTTCTCTTTAGCTCATCTGAGTGGTGCTGGAGGTTAACGAAAAGGGGAAAAACTTTTACAAAAGTTTGAGGGATCTAGTGGAATGAATGTATAGACGTTATTTCCACTTACAATACAAAAACCAATCCAATGATTCCAAGAACCAAATTTTATCTAAACTATAGGAAGAGTTTCAAGAGAATTGGTCAATCAGACATGTCAGACTTTTAATAGTAAAAACGTACAACAACAAAAAAGAAAGAATGAAAAAGTAATATTCCTTTAAATGTTTGTCTAGAATTATTTATAAATATCACTTTTGTTATATCTAATTTTCATATATTAATATAAAAATTAAATAGTTTATTGTCATGTTACATTTTCAGGAAGATTATGAAGGTCTCAAAGATGAACGAGCTGATATCATAAATATGCCAGTAGGAATGTCCAAAATGGTGTACAAGGAGATGGTCAAAGAAATGGACAAAATTGCATCGCAGGAGGAGTCATCTCAACAACAACGTGCTTCAAATGGAATATGTAATCATTGAATTTTTCAATCATTAGGTACAATAAATAAACAATTTAGCATTAAATATTAATTTTCAAGTATTTTCTTGCAGAAAAGAAAAGAAAATGGAACCCATTCAGCACATAAAACAGGACGACAAGGAAGAAAAGGGATGATATCTAAGTTTGTGAGTAATTATTACTTCCTTGTAACAACTTAATTAGATTTCTTTTTTGTATTTTTTAAGTTGTTTTACAAAAATAATCATTGAATGTATTCAAATAGGTGCTAACATACAAAGAAGAACCATCAGAGGAATTGATTGAAATTTGGTTAAATATGGGTTGTGAGTATATGGCATATCAGAAATTAATTGTGGAATTTGTAAGCATCTATCGATATTATTTTACTTAGCTCCGTCTATAATTAATAGAACAAAAAAATATTTTATATTAAATATATGATTTGTTATAGGGTATAAAACTTGTAGGAAACAAAGTATGGAACTGCGCCAATAGATGAAATCTTGAAAGATGGCATGTTACATGGTTTTGAAAGAATGTGTATAGTTTATGAGTCAATTGTTGCAATTTTACGTCATTTCTTTTTTATTTACATTGATGTATATTATTTAATATTGCAATTTTTATTATTCTCATCAATGTATATACACTCATTACGGTTTATTTTTATGTTTGTAGATGGAAGGTGAAGAAGAAGACAACAACCAACACCATGAAAAAAACATTCCTGAAAATAACCCAAGTCATTGAAGTAGCTCTAGCAGTGACAACAGTTCAAGTGAAGAATGATGATCACTATGTTTTGATATCAAAGCAAGGCGTTGTATTTTTTGAAATATTATCCTGTGAAATGAGACATTTTGTTTAATGTAATGGACATAGTTTCCCAATTGAAAGATAAAGGGATACCAATAACTGTCCCATTTTGTATAACAAAGACTGTCTTATATATATATATGTGTGTGTGTGTGTGTTTTAATTTATTCTATTGCGTTCTCCATTGTCGCTGTGAAATGTTACACCACTGATTAAATTTATGGATGATTAAATATTATTATGAAGAGATGTGAAATTTGATGATATGATATAACAAATTAATTCAAACATCACATTCAAATGCACTAATAAAAAATTAATTCATATGAATGTTGTTATAAGATATATATATATGTGTCGACTTTTGATGAATAAAGAATTTTAAAAAATCACAATAATTATGATATGATATAACAAATTAATCCAAACATCACATTCAAATGCATTAATAAAAATTCAATTAATATGGATACTGTTATAAGATGTGTCGACTTTTCATGAATAATGAATTTTAAAAAATCACAATAATTGCACTGTCACAGGTCGACGTTTCTAAAAAATACAAAATGAAAACCGGTGCATGTCAGTCACTGTACACCAGTGCGTTTGAATTCTGAAGCGCACCGGTGTGTTTCTACGAACTATGGGCACCGCACAAATACCAAAACCAATTAAAAATATTGGTGCGCTGGTGCGGTACTGCGCATCGGTGCATTTGTACGACCTCTAGGCACTGCACAAATATCGATACCAATTATAAATCACGGTGTGTTTATGTGATACTGCGCACTGATGTGTTTTTGTGTCTCTACGCACCAGTGTGTTTCTATAAGTCTACACACTGGTGCGTTGAGATGACATATGGGCACCGCACAAATCCCAAGACCAATTAGAACGGCGCCATGCATTGTATCACCAATACTGTGCCCAGTGTGGTTTTATACCTTGACGGCTCAGTGCATTCTCCTTCGACCGGCTCGAGGCACCTTCTACATGTATGCACTAGTGCGCTCAAGCCCGAGTAGCGCACCGATGAAAAAAATATCCGTAATAACCTCCGGCCGCCCATTTTTTTTAGATGTGTTGAATTTCCATTAAAAGCTCTGCCAAAACCTCCGTAACCATAAATGGATGTTGTAGAAAATGTTTTTTTGACAATTTTGGCCAATTTTAGAACACTAAAAACCTCCTTTATAACCTCCGCTAGAGGGTCTTTTCCTTGTATTGATAAGTTGTAATCTAATTTTTACTTGTAAAATTTATGATTTTTGTGTTGTAGATATCATTAAAAGTGTATGTTGCAATTGTAATGCTATGAGATGTAAGTCTAACACTATATTTTTGGTTAAAATCCATTATTTTTCAAATTTATTAAAGGGCTCATATTGTATCAATTGGTTTAGATATATTTATAAAATTTGACAATGAAAATGATGGCATTGTAGATATTGATTTTTTCTTTAATCTTCATCCATCATTTTTGGTTAGAAATCTACAAAATGTTGGACGAAATACCACACTTGTGGTGGGGGCAGGGGGAAGGAGTAAATCAAAGAGAAAATTTACAGTTTCACAACTTTTCTTTAACAAACAATTATATAAAAATTATCCATAACCATTTGCAACATATCAACGTATATAACAATGCATCATAAGGTCATCATCACATCAATAATACATCAAGAAGCCATCACATCAACAAAAAGAGACACAAGTTTTACATGGAAACCCATATGGGAGAAAACCACAAATTCTTCTTCTTCTTATGATTCAATTCATTACATAGATTTGTAGGCACTGAACTGCTAGATGAACCAACTCGTAAAATGTGCAAGTTGCTACTTCTGATAGGCTACAACCTGATTGAAACAGTAGCCTTGAAAATGTGCAAGCAATAACTCATTGAGGCTATAACCCGATTGAAACACTAGCCTTAAAAATGTGCAATCGTTAACTCATTGAGGCTACAACCTGATTGAGGCACCAACCTTGATGATGAGAAAGATTCTACTTGCTCTAGGCTCCAACCTGATTGAGGCGTAAACCTCGATGATGAACAAGCTCTAACCTACTTTAAGCTCCAACCTCAGTGGAGGCAACCACATCCTCCTTCAATCTCTTATGGATCACTTTTTAAAATATTTCAAACTGGGTCCACATAATATTGAAATAAAATAAATATAGAATGTGAATAATTTGATGTTATCATACTACTTTGTATGCCTTTCCATACCCTGTCACAACTCTGATTCAACTTTTTCACCTATATAGTCACATATGACTCATCTCAAAACTTATGTTTTCCATAAGCACAAAGCCACTTCAACATGCTCATAGGCCCTCAAATATATTACATAGATTTTAATCATAAAAAATATATCAATGAGGTTTTTTATGCCTTTAGAACATCCACCTTTGAACAATGATCATTGTTCCTCTTCCAGATTCTAATTTGGCTCAAGAATGAGCTCAAAAACTCCAAATAACCATTTAAAACCATATACTAAATTAATGTTTATACAAAAAGCCATTTTTCAAGTGTGTTATACATAATAAATGTTTTCTAGCATAATATCTTATCATAGTAGTCTGATATTCACCTGAAAATCACTAAGATGGATCTGTGCCCTCTCCCATAGTTGCACCAACACTTATTAGTCCATACATTCATCAATCGATCAATAACTAAATAATTCATGACAAGATTCATAGATAATACACATCATATAACCAAAATATAACCAAAAAATAACTAGCATAAAAACCATGGCAACTGATCCATTATAGCACCAACATAATCATTACAAATTCTCATAGATCACAATAAGGAAATATATCATATTAACATATGAAAATAAAAACCAAGTCAGGGACTTCCATGTACCACCCGACCATAGATTGGGTTGAATCAAATCTCTCTTTCAACAAATCACCCCCATGCCATATTACAAGCATGAATGTGGGATCTTATGGAATTAAAAAAAAAAAAAAAACAAATCAGGGCTTCCAAAGGCCAAACCACCTCAACCCTCAACCACAATGATTGCACCACCACGGTCGGACATCACTAACACTAACTACGTCAGTCTCTACCCAAGTTGTCCAGGGATTTAGGAACTAGTAACTCAACCCACAACCTTCTAGGGCTCTAGATAGTTTGTCAAACGTGGCTACAGGCACTAGTAACTCAACCCACCAAGGGCTTAAGATCATTTGTCCCGACCTAGGCTCCAGGACTAGTAACTCAACCCAAGTTTTTCCTGGGCTTCTAGAGTGTTTGTTCCAATCCACAACCATAAGGAATTAGGAGCACTAATCATAAAACAATCAAGTAGAAAAACCCACAACAACATGGCTATCTAGGAAATGGCAAGGAAAGGTTAAACCATTGTCAATCTAGGGAAATCTCCATGCAAATGAAAACACACAACCAGAACATTACATGCATATGTCATGCATCCATAAATCAACAAAGAAATCACACATTCAACCTGTTACCTGCAAAGCAATCCAGATGTAGCTGCTAATCCACTTATTCCCTTGCACTTTCCTACTTTTCTTTGCCTTCTTTCTCCAAATCCAATGTATGCCAAATTTCTCCAAGAATACTGTGTGCAAGAGTATGAGAGAATGAAATGAGAGATCCAAAACTAGCCTAACAAAAGGTTGCGAACTGATCCTCAAAAGTAGTTTTTATCACCGAGGCCAATATTTTCTTCATTTTCCTTCATTTTTCCTCCAATTCCCCTCTCATGCAAATTTGTGTCCCTTCACCTTAATTTTATCCTATTTTACTTTATTTCATAAATAAAATACCAATTAATGCCACTTTTCACTTACCAATGCATTTTCCAATTTCCATAGTCATTAATTAATCACTAGTGATACCCATCATTATATTCTGTCGGACATTCAACTTGGAATATGTGTCCCATGACCTTGGTATTATTTTACTTACATGGAAAATAAATTGGAGTTTGTTACTTGGTGCATAAGAAAAATAGTTTCTTGTGCATCATGAATTCTCAAAGTGTTGGTTGTGCATTGTCAACTTCACAGTGTTTCTCGTTGCCACTACATCCACCCATCGTTGAAATGGGAGAAACATATAAAGTGAACTAGTATAGAGCACTGAGGAAGCAACGTAAAGTTAACATACAAAAGGGTAGATGAAAACTTGCTTCAGATGTTGGACATATGTCATTGGTGTAATGTTGGACAGATGTCACAGACGTAACAAAACGGTAGACGAAGACCTGCAGTGAAAAAATTCACCATGAAAACACTTATAAACGTAATTATTGGATCTAAAATAAGGGATGTCCAACCTAGTAAGAGTTATGAATGTGAGGGGCATATATTTATTTAGAGCATACAAAAACCAAGGCCATCTACAACACATGAAATACACTTTGATTGTACTATGGAGATATCCTAGTCATATTGAGATCCATTATCATATACAATTTGGCAATTTTTTTGAAAGGACACAAAAAATTAAATTTTTATGGTATAAAATCTAATATGAAAGGTGGACATGAACAAATAAAGTATAATGCTAAAATATTGTTCCTGAAAACCTCTTTTTGTTAAATATAAAATCTCACTAAGCACTAATGAAGTCTTTCTCGCGTCAACTAAATGTAAAATGAAGTTTTCTAAAGTTTTCAAAGCCCGCATTTTGAGAATATGTATGGATGGGATATGGGAATTATCTTTAAATTTCAAGATCCACTATGAGAATCCTTCATTTCCAGTAGAATAATTGTTTAACTACAGATTTCACATACCAACTGAAGAAAATAAAAAATTTAGAGAGTAAGCCCAATTCTTAATTTTTTGGTAATCCAAATGAAAGAATTTCCTCCTTGCTACATAATACCTTAGTCACCAATGAATCTATTCAAGTAATAAGGCATAACCTAGGTCCTAATTTTATCAGTTTGACAAGAGTTCAATCTTTTGAGAGTCATACAAGGTCTAAGAATAATCTATATAGTATGGAGAGGTAAGAAATCATCAACAAAAAATTCAGAAGGCATTCATAAGCTTTGAAATAAAATAAAATAAAAATTTGAAGATCCATTGTAAGAATCATTCATTGCTAGTGGAATATTTGTTTAACTACAGATTTCACACAACAATTGAAGAAAATAAAATATTTAGAGAGTAAAGAAACTAAACAAGATAAAATATTTAGAGAGTAAGCCCAGATTTTGATTTGTTGGTAAGACAAATGAAAGCATTTCCTCCTTGCAACATAATACCTTAGTCAGCAGTGAATCCATTCAAGTAATCATGGCATAACCTAGGTCGTATATTTACCAATTTGTTAAGAGTTCAACGTTTTGAGATTCATACAAGGTCTAAGAGCAAGCTATATATTATGGACAGGTAAGAAACAATCAACACATAATTTCCTCCTTGCTATATAATACCTCAGTCACATGTGAATCAATTCTAGTAATAGGGCATAACCCTGGTCCTATTTTTACCACTTTGGAAGGAGTTCAATATTTTAGTCATGCAAGGTCTATGAAAAAGTTATATAGTATGGAGAGTTAAGAAATCATCAACACAGAATTCAGAAGGCATCCATAAGCTTTGAAAAAAACTTGTCCATTTGAATTTAAAAAAAAATGGGATTACTCTCCAAAAAAAATTCCAGGAAATTTTTTAAAATGATGTTCGAATCATAAAAACCCAACACATCATTGATAAAGTCTCTGATTAATTTCTCTTTTCGATTATGATATTAAAGAGAGACGTCATGTATCTCACACCACCACCTTCACCCCACCCTTGTGTTTAAGGTATCTAAATTAGTGTATGCCTGTGAATATGGAACACAGACACACACATAGACACACACACACATATCCACACACTATCAACTAGAAAAGTCCTAAGATAAAGAACACATCGTCAAGAAAATAACACCCAAGTAAATAAATCCATGTGATAGCAAGAGAAAGCAACAAAAACTCACCTTATCCCTGTAAATGGTGAATATGGCATAACAAATAACAAGGAAAAAAATAGCAGGTGCAAGCCATTACAGTTTCCTAGAAGCAACTTGCATTGGCTCATTCAATGTTGACTCTTCTATATAAGCATTCTGTAACAAGAGTCTCCCTTCTAGAAGATTTCCCTTATAATAGGAATTCACAACTTCAAATTCAGGATGAAATTTTCATTTTGTTATTGACATAATAAAAACACACTTATTCTACCAACATGGGCATAATTTGGGATTTAGTAGTGAATATAGTGGCTTATCATGCCATCCATGAAGGTTCAATTCCAATAGGGGCATGAATAAGTGGTTGGAAGTAGGCTTTATGTGCAATTCCTCGATGCTCTGAAGCCAAAACCATAAGATATTGTTCCTTTGAAGTAAAAATGAAAAGAGACAAACTCCTAGCTACAATGGGCATTCACGTAGTCGCAACAACAAGAAGACTCCCATTGAAAGCACGAACTATGAAGAAAGAGGCTCGACAAGTTCAAAATTGGGTCAACATGAGCACACTAGATAATCATGCCAAAGAAATTTTTAACAGAGGAAAATTGTAGGAATTCCACGTAACATTATAGAGCATGCTATATAATCATGCCAAAGAAATTTTTAATAAGGAAAAAGTGTAGGAACCTCAAGAAATACCTCTGAATTTGCTTTCGATGTTGGGGGAGTAGGGAAATTTTTTGCGCAGTTGTGAGACACTTGTAGTCATTAGTTTGTTCACTCTTTGATCCAGATTTATGTAGGAACGCAACAGAATACACATATAACCATAAATACAAAGATGCAGTGGAAATAACACTTAATTTCATTAATATCAAAGAACTGAAATTTGCTTACAGACAGAATGGAAATAAACTGGCTAGGGCGCTGGTAGCTTATCTCAGAGAAGGGATGTGGTGGCTACAGGCCTCTGAACTGTGTTACAATGAGGCTTGATGGCCTATTTATTATTTAGAAACAATGGAAAACCCTAAACATCCAAAACCCTAACCGTAGGAGATGAAGTGCCAAAACTATGGGCCCCGTTTGGGTAAATTGGTGTTTCAACTTCCCAGGGCCGTAACTTTGGCATACAATCTCCTTTTGATGCGCACCATACCTCGTTAGAAAGATCTATCTAAGGAATACAAGTTTTGATGTGAGAAACACTGGTCCATGGACCCATGTTGCTCCTGGTTTTCCCAAAAAACGTCGTTTAGGGCCTCAAAATGGCTCCAGAAGTTCAGGACCCAAAAAAATTGCTAAAAATAGTAAGTTGTGCCGAAACTTAAAAAATAAAAGAGACAATGGTGGGGCCCCAAGTGGAATAGGTGGGTGGCCACCAATATCCACCTGGATCATTCGTCACCCCTTAGGAAGCAATGGTCCCCATTGCGTTGAGTTCCTCCATGAGATGAGGAAACTTTTGCTAAACTTGGTCCTTGGTGAACCACTTGCCTTGGTGCAGGAGTTAGCCATCTTTGGCAACCTCATACAGTTGGATCTTCTGTTGGCGATTGTTCTTGATTTGCATGTCCATGATACAATCTGTGGTGGCATGTTCCATGCAGTCTGGGTTTAACTCTGTTGGTGTGAGTTGTTCTGCAATGTCAAAGGTGTCCAGTAGAAGTGGGAAGAAGGGACAAAGGCGGTCCACATAGAATATTGGGTGCAGACCAAGGAATTATGGAATATTGAGCTCGAATGAAATGTTCCCTACAGCCTTGGTGATGGTGTACGACCCATATTAGAGTAGGCGAAGCTTGCAGTGGGGTCCAGTAAGGCTTTCCTTCTGCAAATGTAGCCACACTTTGTCGCCCACCTGGAAGTTGTGTGGCACCCGATGTTGATCATGTCGTTGATTATAATTAGCATTGGCTTTGTCCAATATGTCATGAACCTGTTGGCAAATGTGCTGAATGCACTCGATGAAGTTGTTCTCTTTTTCAGCTTTAGACTGGACATGAGTTGAATCGGCCTGAGTAGTCACAAATGGCATGGTTACATCAATGGGACATAGTGGTTGGAATCCCAAGCCCACCTGAACGGGGCTATGGCTAGTTGAGCTATGGAGAGCCTGATTATAACTGTGTTGTACATAGGGGAGGCTCTCATCCCATGTCTGTGGATGCTTTAAATTTTACATGCGTAGAATGTGTAAAATCATCTTGTTGATGAACTCTGTCTAGCCATCAGTTTGGGGATGGAAATATGTGGACTTGGTGAGCTTGGTGTCCAACATTGACCAAAGGCTGGACCAAAATGTGTAGAGGAACCTTTTGTCCCAATCTAAGATGATAGACTGTGGGATCCCAAAGTGCACCTACACTCATTCAAAGAAGAGTTTAGTAATGGCTTTTGCTGTGATATTCTTCTTGCAGGCTACCATAATGGCCATCTTCGAGAATCTATCGATGGCCATGAAAACACAGTCGTTTCCATGGTTAGTAGAAGGAAGGCCCGACATGTAATCCATGGAGATGGATTCCCAAGGTCGACTAGGGGAAGGTAGCAGAGTATAGAGGCCTTGCTTCTTGATGTTCGGTTTGGCAATGGTGCAAGCAGTGCCGGATTTGATGTACTTCCTGACATCCTATCAAAGGTTCGGAAAATAGAAATACTTCTGAGGTACTACCACTATTTTCTCGACCCCGAAATGCCCAGCGACTCGACTGTAGTGTGCTTCCCATATAATCTTGGCATGCTCACTTGAAGGAAAACAAAGGTGTCCCGTGTGACATAACAGTGCATCTTGGAGGTGAAAATTTGGAACTCGCGTACCCCTAAGAGTGCCTTGTATGTGTGGCCAAATTTTGGATCTCTATTGTAGAGAAGCTGCCAATCAGAAATCTCATGCCTAGAAGAGTTGAGAATGGTGGTTAGCACCACAATCAGTGGTCAGTTGTGGTAGTATGCAACATTATTGGTGCTACCCTTCTTGTACTTGATGTTCAAATGAAACTGTTGCAGATATGTGGACCACTTCTGATGGTGATCATTTTGCAACTTCCCTTGTGTCTGTATGAACTACAAGGGTCGGTGGTTTGTGTGGATGATTATTTCCTTCCCCAAAATGTAATTCTTCCATTGCAGACAAGACTACACAATGGAATACATTTCTTTGTCATAAGTGGGATACTTGCAAACTGTGTCGGGCAATGTCTCACTGTGATATGCCATTGGATACCCCTGTTGAGTAAGAACAACCCCAATAGAATAGTCAAAGGCATCTGTCTCGATCTCAAATGGTTGTTGCAAGTATGGTAATGTGAGCACTAGGGCATAACATAGGTGATGTTTAAATTCTACGAACGCCTTCTATTGAGATTCCGACCAAAAGAAATTTTCTTTCGCTTCTCCCTTGGTGACTTGACTCAAGGGCCAAGTGATATGAGAGAATCCCAACACGAACCTGCAGTAGAAATTAGCAAGACCCAGAAATTTGCGAAGCTCTGTTATAGTGGTTGGGGCTGGCTAATCCCGACTGACTTGGATCTTGGTTGGATCCACATGCACCCCCCTTTCATCAATAATGTATCCTAGATATTGAACCTGGGTCATGCCAAAAGTGCACTTCTCCAAATTGGCACACAACTTGTGTTACTGTAGTGTTTGGAGGACTTGTCGAATGTGGTGGAGGTGCTCTTCCCAAGTCTGGCTAAAGATCAGAATGTTATCCAAGTACACCACTACAAATGAGTTGGTGAATGGTCGTAAGATTTCATCCATTAATCTCATGAAGGTTGCGGGAGCATTCGTCAACCAAAAGGCATGAACAACCATTTGAAAAGGCCCTCCTTGGCTTTGAAGGCAGTATTACACACATCAGAGGGTTCGATTGGTACGTGGTGATACCGAGACTTCAAGTCAATCTTAATGAAATATTTCGCCCCTTTGATTTGGTACAAAAGGTCATCAACCAGTGGGATCAGGTACCTATTCCGGACAATGATCTTGTTTAGCACCCGATAGTCAATACAGAGTCTCCAAGTCCCATCCTTCTTCTGTACCAACACAATCGGGCTCCCACAGGGCGATGAACTTGGCCGGATGTGACCTTTCTACAACATCTCCTGAATCTACCTCTTGATTTCATAGTTCTACAGAATAGAGCGCCGATAGATTGGTCCATTGGGTAGCGGCGTACCTAGGGTCAGATCAATGGGGTTCTTGACCTGACAATGTAGAGGCACCCCTGTGGGTGAGGTGAATATGTCCCCATACTCCTCCAAAACATTGCCCATTTGTTGTTGTAGTGCAAAGAAGCCCTGTTTAGAGGTCGTGGCCACAACCTCCTTCTTTCCCTAGGGGGGATCATCAGGAAAACAAATTTCTTTGTTTTGGAAATGAGCTTACTGCATTTTTTTGCAGTAACCAAAGAGATAGCAGTAGGCAGTGGTACCTCTGGTATCCTATACAAATTATTTCCCAAAGTAACAATAACAACGTGAGGTTGGGACTCATACACAACATGTCGCTTCCACAAGTATGGTTTTCCTAATAATACATCACAAACACATCAAGAGGAACAATGTCACATAATACCTCATCCGTGAAGGGCTTGATGCTATAGGGAAGGTGGCACTGCTAGCTGACATGAAGATCTCGTCCTTGGTGAAGCCACTCAATGATGTATGGTTGTGGGTGTGTTATGGTCGGCAAGACCAACCACTTCACGACATATGCTAAAATAAGGTTCTTCTGGCTCCTATTGTCGAAAATGAATTGTAACAGGGAACCCTTTACCCACATCTGAGAGTGGAAAAGATGCTCGTCCTCCTCTGGGTCTTCCGGTTCCTCCTTCTAGATCTTCGCAGTGGAAACAATGGTGTTGGGCTTCACATCAATAATTATTTTCCCTTTGTAATTCCCCTTGTCAAGTTCTGATTCAGAGTCGGAGCATGCATCTAATTCAAAAGCCCTCATCTCGGCCACCAACGATTGCTTGGCCCAACAGTCACTTTTTTGTGAGTGTAGCTCTTATGGAACTCACACCACTTTCCTGTGTCCTTATTTGGCTTTGCGGTGTTGTTATTTTCTTGCATCTTTGGCAGGTTGTCCTGGGCCACCATGCCTTGGCTTTGTCCTTTGTTTTGCGGTTTGGGGGCACCTTTCCCATGCTTTTGAATCGCAGATCGAAAGTATCGCTTCTTTTGTTTGAATTTCTTCTCAATATTGGTAGCATACTGGTATGTCTTACCAAGCGAGGAGATGTCGAGGAAATCCATTTCCTCCTGAATGTATCTATGTAGACAACTACAATAATTTAGCACCAAATGTTTCTCCGAATCTTTGATACCCAACTTTGTGCACAGGGTATGGAAGATATTCGTCATCTCATGCACATCTTGATCCCTTTGTTGCCGCAGCGTGGTCCATTGTATTTACTTGTCCTCATATCTCCCCATGGGACAATATTGTTCCTTGATGGCATCTCGGAAAGAATTCCAAGTGGGTACAGATGAGAAATAGAGGGTTCTATCTCGTCCTTTTTCTCACAGTAGGTTTCACACCACTCCTTGAAATGGGGGGTAGATTTGAGGAGTGCAGAAATAATATTCACCCGATCAGAAAATTTATGAACCGAGAAATATCCTTCTAATAGATTCAACCATCTATCTACGACATTTGCATCTATTTGACCCTCAAATATGGGAATGTAAAAGTTTACTTATACCTTAAAGGGAGTCATGCCTCCAGAGTGACTATTGGATGCAGATGCGCCGCCGGTGGGCAGTCGTTGAAGGATCTGGGAAAATTTATCCATCATAGCATTCCTTTGTTTTTCGAGGGCCTACTCGAGCAATATTTTTATAGGACCTCCTGCTCCCTCATCTTTCTTTTCGTCCCCCATGGGTGGTCGTAAGGGTTTGTGAGGCTGATCTTGCAAATGTTCAACCAGATCGAGCCCTAACTCCTTATACCCCGACCTCGTTGGGGACATGTAAATAAGGATATAGAAAAAAGCAGACCGATCTAACACCACTAATTTGGATTTATGCAGGAACACAACATAATACACATATAGCCATAAATACAAATATGCAGTGGAAATAAAAATTCATTCCATTAATATCAAAGAACTAAAATTTGGTTATAGACAGTATGGAAATAAACTAGCTAGGGCGATGGTAGCTTATCTCTGAGTAGATATGTGGCGGCTACAGGCCTCTGAACTATGTTACAATGAGGCTCGAGGGCCTATTTATTATTTATAAACAATGTAAAACCCTAAAAATCCAAAAAAATAACCCTAGGGGATGAAGCGCCAGAACTATGTGCCCTATTTGGGTAGATTGGTGTTGCAACTTCCCAGGGCCGTAAATTTGGCATACGATCTCCGTTTGACGTGCACCATACCTCGTTAGAAATATATATCTTAGGAATACAACTTTTGATGTGAGCAACATTGGTCCATAAAATCATGTTGCTCCCGGTTTTCCCAAAAAACTTCGTTTAGGGCCTCAAAAAGGCTCCAGAAGTTCAGGACCTGAAAAACTGTTAAAAATAGTAGGTTGTGCCAAAACTGAAAAACTGAAAGAGGTAATGGTGGGGCCCCATTGGAATAAGTGGGTGGCCACCAATATCCACCTAGATCGCTCTTGTAAGATATATTTATTGATCGAACATGGGGGAGTAATATAGCTCATAGGAGGAGGTAGGTGAGTCTGAAATCTTTTTCACACTGATTGTTGGTGGTAGTGGGCAAGCACATAAGGCAAACATTAATGGAGGGAGGTGGCTATGAACTCCAAGAGGGAGTTGGGTAGTGGGCAAGATGCCACACCTACTTGTTCACACTATTTTTTAACCAAAGTGGGAAAGCACAGAAGGCGACCATTAATGGAGACAATCTCTTCTCGATGGTGATTCATTGTTATATTTGGTGGTACTGATGTTATGTTTTCATTGGAAAGAGGATGACGCAAATTATTGGATAGATGTCACAGGTGTAACAAAAGGGTAGGCGAAAATGTGTTGCGAATAAATTCAAAATGGAACACCTCATTAGAGAACTTTTGAGGTCTAAAATGGGCCTCCTAAGGCAAAATGTACAACGAAAATCAACTTTATAAGAACCAATATGATTTAAGATGATGATGTCAACCATGGGGGATGATTCGCCAACTTTTGGGTAAAAAGGTGAAAATATTAAAAAAATAATAAAATAATAAAACTACTTTTTAAACTTGTATTTTCAACTTATCTCCGTAAGGTTTTACTCAAATTTCCAGCGGGATTACTCATTGGATGCAAAATTTAATTTCTCATCCAAGGAGTACCCATGTTGCATACTTTCAACGGATCCTGGTACAAGAAAAATGAGAAATACATGAAAAAACGTGATTGCAATCACATTTTTCATGTAATTATCATTTTTATTGTAGCAGGGTCCATTGAAAGTATGCAACATGGGTACTCCTTGGATGAAGAATCAAATTATGCATCCAATGGGTGTTCCTGCTTGAAATTTGAGTAAAATCATAAGGATATAAGTTGAAAATACAAGTTGAAAATGTAGTTTTTTCCTTTTTCCCTCTTAAATTTGATGATGTAATAAAATCTTATTTTATTTTTCCACTCTTATTTTATAATTTCCTTTGGAGGCCCATTTTAGACCTAAAAATTCCACTAATGATCAGTGTAGTCATCTATAAAATCTAAGAGTTTTAATTCATTTATTTCCATTCAATTCATTCATTTCTGTCCATTTACAAATTGATTCTATTTTCATAGATTACATTCTTGAGATTACAATCGACGCGATGCCATATTCGATGGTGATCACAATGATAACAGATCCAAATGAGAACCTGAATATAGCCATGAAAAAATACAGAGGGCTTCAATAATATTTCTTCAGCCATGAGCATTCTTTGTAGTTATCCAAATCCATAATTGCACCCTTTTCAGCACACACAGATGAGATATTGGCTTTAATGACTCGCTAGTTATCTCTTCTTTTAAATAAATTTTATTGTTTGTGTTATTATATGTAATATCATTGACACTAGTAATGGTCATGTCGTGGCACATATCTATCATAAAATATTCTTTATTAAGCATCTAACAGATTGATTTATTTATTCTCATAACCAAATCAAAAAAATATGATGGTGTCACAAATGAAAAGAAACAATGGTGTCACAATATTGCAACCATGCCCAGTTTGGCATGCAAGGCAGTGGAAGTATTTTTGTAGTATAGATTGCATGTATTTTCCTT
This sequence comes from Pinus albicaulis, assembly GCA_034641835.2. Classification (NCBI taxonomy): domain Eukaryota; kingdom Viridiplantae; phylum Streptophyta; class Pinopsida; order Pinales; family Pinaceae; genus Pinus; species Pinus albicaulis. The sequence continues at coordinate 43,476 of JAXQQM020072815.1, read as the reverse complement.
GTGCTTCTATTTAGACCTCCAAATGTCTCTGAACCACATTTGGTGTACCTTTTGTGACATTTGGATCTGAATGAAATTTTGACGAAATTAGGTATCTCTATTACTAATTTGCATCCTTGAAACCCATTGTTCAATTTTTTGACCAGTTTGCAACCACCACTCAAATCTACATTGAGTTTTTATTCATGGTCGCATGGACAGACAAGAAATCGGACGTGTGTCATTTGTATGTAATTTCTATATTTGATTTTTTTGATGCAAGATTAAACCCTATACTATTGAACACTTAATTCAAAATAAGGGTATTTATACTAGGTGCATTAATATTTATGCATATAAAATGGAGGACGAGATTTGATAATTAAAAATTTAGGACAGAGATACTATATTATTGTATTATTTATCTTAGGAGGAGCTAAAAGAAAATGATCTCAAGATTGTGCCATATAAGGAACTTTGAAACGTCAAATGCATCAAACCCTGACCTTCACTATCATACATGTCTGATTAAATTAAATTTATTACACTATATGTATACATTAAGAAAAAAAAATATAGTTTTGAAAAAAAATGTTATCAGGACCAGACCAGACTGATCTGACCATTTTGAGGCAACAACTAGTTCAGACCGGTGATTTGAATAATTTTGGTTGGTTTGGTACCGAACCGACCAGTTCCATTACAGAATTTACCAGTCCGATACTAGTTTAATATAGCGGCATAAAATGCATCAAATGTGGTATGTTTTGATTTTTTTTCTTTCAATTTTGTCTTGGTTGGTCACTAGCCCACAATATGTGCCTAAAACTCGAAGCCTATGGCCCTACTATTGCTATGAAATTCATGGCAATGTTAAGTTCTTAAAGTAAAAATGACATTCTCCTTTATCTTTCATTTTCACCCTTTTGCTTAATTTTTGATCATTACCATGAAATGACTCATGATGTTTAAGAGTGGTTCCAACCTCATTGGATTTCATATGGAGAAAGTAGAATTTTAGATTTGATTAAAATCCAACAGACTTAACAGTTTTTCAGGATTTCAAGATTGGGGGATTGTAATGCATTTTGTCATGTATGAGGGTATCAAAGTAACATTTAATAAAGAACACCAATACCTCTATGTACCTTGATGTTAGTGCCATTGTTTGTTGAACCCCTCTATCATGATTCTACTAAAAATGTACCCATCACTCAAACAAAATCTTGAATTTACATGCTAAGAATTTTTTTATCTTATTTTAATACTTAGAGGGTGATATTGATGACAAATATCCCAATATAGGAAAATGTTTTGATGATATGTAGGTACTTATTGTAGCATGATTTTTTTTGGATACTAAAAGCTGTTTAGGTCTTGGTTTTTGATGTATTTTTTGTTCAAATATGGATTTCACTTGATGTTATTTTGGTTATGTGCACCTTTACATACTGTATAAATGGGAAATTTTGGTTATTTATGTATAAATGCTTTGGATTCCTATGGATGCACATGAATATATGTGGTTTTCTTTAAAATTTGAATATTTTATGTGTTTTTTGTTGCCTTCGGTTTTTTTACCAATTTTCATCTGGTTCTTACTGATTCCTGGTCTGAGGGGTCTACTGGTTCAATGAAAAGTCTAGTTTTGATAACTTTGTTTGAAAATAAAACCCTCAATACAATGTTTAAAGATCCAAAATTACTTGGTTCAACATTTCGAATTTTTGATTATATGAGATGTGAATAAACACTAACTTTATTGATTCTTTTCAACTATTCATTTTCTCAACATTATCACATATTTCCTTATGTATAAACTATTGTATCTCCATGAAATGTTGCCAACTTAGGTTCTAATTTCTTTGTAATTTTTGTATGATGATTGTTGCCAAGAAAAACAGATCTAAATTTTCAATGATTTCTTAAAATATAATGGAGAATCCTTATTTTCTAAGAGTTGGTTCTCGAAACTTTAGGATAGGAATTAGTTTCTATTTCTTAAGGTATGGTTCTAACTTCCATACATATGTGTGTGCTATATATTTCTTTTGTTGTTTTGAGAATGTAGAGCGTTCTGCAGAGTCAGACTCTCTTGGTTCAGTCTCTCGATTGTAGAGCTGGCCAATTTTGTATTAATGAATTAAATCCATCATATTTTATCATGGTATTAGAGCTCCAGGGCCGAATCATAGTCGGAGTGTTGTGATCCCTGTGGGTATACAGGTGGCAGAGGAGAAGCCCTTGATGACTGAGTAAATTTTTGTTTTCTCATGAATTGATCGATCAATGCATTTTTCAGAGGAGGAATCACGCTGATCAACACAAACCCGTGGAGGTTATCCATGCTGATAAGCGCAGATCTGTGCAGGAGAACTACATTGATAGGCCAATTCCTTATACAGTCCATTCCCGACGCAATCAATGCAGAAATTTGTTCAGCAAGTGCGCCGATGTGGGAAGAGGAGATCTGAAAAAAAATTTGTGCTAATGTTCACTCGAAGGAAAGAGATCTGAGACAGATATACTGTCGCTGAAAGGTTGTTGATAAAGGAAGAGATCTAAGATAGATCTACTACGAGTGAAAGGTCATTGATGAACGAAGAGATCTGAGATATATCTACTCCCGGTGAAAGTTCACCGATGACGAAAGAGATCTGAAAGCAGATCTACTACCCGTGTCAGATCGCCGATGAAGGAAGAGATATGAAGTAGATCTGTCTGGTGTAAGCTTGGTGCAGAGGAGCCAGAGAGCCCGTACTGAAGAAAGTGCCGTGGTGGAGCCAGAGAGCTCGTCCTAAAAAATAGAAGAGGTCATGGTAGAGGAGTTGAGAGCTTGTGGCACAGTGTGCAGAGCAACCTGCTAGATTTATCACAAATCAGGTAGATCTGTATCATAATATTATTTTTTTGAGCATCTGGGGTAGATATATATTTTTTTCTTGTCAACTACTCAAATATTTTTTAGAATCGTCAATATTAAAAATCAAATAATCGAAGCATACTTGAACGAGAGAAACAAGCTCGATGGTTCCAATTACTCCAATTGGAAGTTCAAGATGTAGACTGTGCTAGAAGTACATAGTGCCTGGACGATTGAAAATGGGGATGAGCCGAAGCCAGCAATAGGAGTCTATCCAGCCACAATGATTCAAGACTGGGAGAAGAGAGAGAGCATGGGAAAGATGATGTTGAATATGTCATTGAAATACTGCATCATACCTCATATCAGAGAATGTAAATCCACAAGTGAGATCTGGACTGTGTTGAAGGATCTATATGAGATCAGGAATACAAATCGTCTCATGTTCTTGAAGAGCAAGATTCTCTCCATAAATATGGAGGAGAATGAAACTGTTTCTTCTTTCATATCACAGATCAAGGATCTTAAGAACAAATTGGCAGATATCAGTGAGACAGTTGTAGACACAGATTTGGTCACGATTACCATGAATGGTATGATTGGAGATTACCAAATGTTTATCACTGGGATAAATGAGAGGGATAAAGCCCCAAAGTTTGAAGAACTAACATGAATATTAATGCAAGAAGAATAAAGAAGATTGGCTCTAAAACCCCAGAGTGCAGATCTTGCGTTATTGGCAAAGAAGAAATCCTTCAGCACAAAAGGAAATTCATCGGATCAAAATGGATGAAACCCACAGAAAAGAACGAATCAATCTCAAAGTATGTACCTGAATAGGAATGATTCAGTGTTAAAATTTTCCTATTGCGGTAAAATTGGTCATATGGTTAAGCATTGCAGAAAGAAGAAATTTGATGAAGGACAACAGAGAGATAAAAGACATGCAGGTCAATTCGCAGATGATGACCATGTTCAGGATTTTAGATTTTTCATGGATGACTTTGATGAAAATGTCGAAGAAGACATCTGGTATGTTGATTTGGGAGCGTCCACACACATGACAAGAAACATACAATGGTTCAAATATTTCAAAGAAACCAAAAATAGAGCGCAAATCTACCTTGGCAATGATAGAGGTTATCAGATCAAAGGGTACGAGAACATTCCTGTTATTTTTCCTTATGGTAATATAAGACACATTCAAAATGTGATGTATGTACCCGAAGTTACAAAGAATCTGATTTTTGTATCCATGATTACATATGATCCAGGAGGATCTTGATTAGTACAGATTGAAAGAGTTCCAGATTGTCTGACATCCAGTTCAGCCTCTAAATTTTCCAGTTCCATCAGTATCATTTGAAGGAAGACCTGAAAATCGTCCATGGTTCAGTGTCAGGGTCATGGCATGTTCATCATGTGTGTGATGAAAAGGTGAAATTGGGTTAAAATTGGTCAAAGGGTGAAATACCTTACAATGTAAAGGTCTATGGTTACAAAAACTCACTTAGATCTAAAACTCTAATACCTAAGTCTAAAACCCTATCCACATCATCTAAGACCTAAGGTTTACAGACCTAAGTGATAGCCCAGGTCCTAAAAATTACTCCTAAGTCCTTACTCCTAAGTCTTAAAGCCTATGTTAAAAAAACCTAGCGCAAATGTTCTTATGGTCAAAAAACCTTATTACATTACAAAAATAACTCTCAGACTTATTAAAATCAAATTAAAACAAAACAGTGCTAATCGCCAAGGTAGACCATATCGGAGATTACACATGTGACAATGTGTATTAACCATGGTGGAGAATGTTAAAGGTTCAGAGTTGTTTGGATATGTCCGCGAGTTGTAAACTGCGCAGAGACAATGTGGATAAGTCATGTGAACGCAGGAAAGCAGAACCACCAGGGTTAAGGCCGTGACCGCCAGATGTTAGAACCCGCGACAGAGCTGCATGCGACAACTGTTTGCCGGAACCATCGGGGTAACCGCCAGAGGAAAACCATAACCGTCGGTGTTAAATCTCACCCGCTTGTGCTGATCACATGTCGGAGATCGTATCTTCCGCCCGGTTTGCAAGCCACCTGGTTAATATTTTATCCTATAGTTTTTATTTTGGTTTTTGAAATAAATTCAGTGCTAAGGTCAAAGGATGTATATCCCTAGGTTTTAGGTTCATTAATAGGAGATAGGGATTCGAAACCTAATCACTCAAAAAGCTCAACCATCTTCCCAAATTGGATATCAGTGGTACAAATCAGTATTATTTAAACCATGTCATTTTTTATTGAAGGACATAGTGTGTGTTTGGAGTTCAGTTTCAGAAGGACATAGGAAGAATTGTTTGCAGCATTGCTCAGCCATCGAGTATCAGAATTGAGCGCAAAGATAGGCGTCAGAAAGGTGAGGAAGAGTAATTTATGTTTACATAGTTCAGAAGTGCTTATGTGCACAGTCATTCTATTTCATTTCAGTGTAAATATTCCTCAAGATCAATCCTAATAAAAACGGATGCACACTTGAAAGCGGACTCGGAGATGTAGTCCAGGAGGGATGAACTCCGTCATCAACTATTTTCTTTTTCTTCTCTCTGTTTATTGATGTTATTTAATCATTTATTGCTACTAGTTTATGTCATATTTCACATAAATATTACTTCAGTTAACAATCAATATAAAGGACAAACTAATCAAACTGCTTAAGAAATTTATTCGATCACATTCAGATTATTTTGGTATCAGAGCAGGTTGTGCTTTGTAGTTTTTTTATCAGTGGATGTTAACCAGGTTGGGATTGCAATGTGGAAAAGGCGAGCTTGAGGAATTCAACCCAGAGATTGGAAGGCAGAAAGTCGATCATCAATCAAAGATGACAAGGAATATGACCGTTGAGACTCCTGAAGCTACTAAAAAGAAACACATGGATGAGAATCAAATCCAGCAGATGTTTCTAAACATGCAGCAAATGTTGGAAGAATTATATGAAGACAAGAAGACGAGAGATGCAACCTCATCGCCTAAGGCATCAAAGAAGGAAAAGGGTAAAGGCAAGGCAGATAAATCTCCTTCTCCTCCATCATCTCCATCATCTTCTTCTTCCTCTTCTACTTCTAGTTCTGAATTAGAAAAAGAAAAGAAACCTAAGAGTCCACTATTGAAACTTGATGTTAAGTTCGAATTACCTGTGTATGATGGTGAAATAAACCTTGAGAAACTAGATAATTGGGTAAAACAATTAGAAGCCTATTGTTGTATTGAAGATATTACTAATGATAAGAAAAAGATCCAGTTAGCTACTCTTAGAATGGGGGGTACTGCTTTGATGTGGTGGGAAAGTAAGACAAAGATAGATTTAAAACGCAGAGGAAAAGTTATCACCTCATGGACTAAGCTTATTAAAGCTCTAAAGAAACAATTCTATCTGTTGGGTCACACACAACAAGCTGTAATCAAAGAAGGGAGAAAAGAAGGCTGAAACAACAATCCAACAAGGCTTGGACTTTGGATCAGATTCAGATGATGAAGGAAAAATCAATGCTATGGTTACAACAAGTAAAATCTCTGATTCTAGTACTTCTGCTTCTTCAAACATCAAACAAAAAAATGAAGGAAAAAGAATTGAGTTATTTCATATAAGGGTAACTTCAATGCATTCTAAGATAGATACATTGTTCGATACAGAATCACAAGAAAATTTGATTTCTGAGTCATTGGTTAAACAATTGGGTTTGAAAACATACAATCATCCGAAACCATATCCTTTAGGCTGGTTAAAGGAACAAAGTCAAATTCATGTTACCAAACAGTGTAGGTTAAAATTTTCAATCACAGCGAACTATATCGATGAAGTGGAGCTAGATGTGATACCATTAGACATATGTGGAATTGTTTTAGGAAGCCCTTATCTCTATGATCGTGATGCAGTATTTTATAGAAAAGAGCATGTGTATCATCTCAGGAAATATGGGATTAAATACATCGTTCGGGCACATAAAATCAAAGATCACTTGAATTTAATTAATTCTAATAAGATAAAGCGCTTAATAAGTTCAAGTAACAGATACATATTCATGTCAATAAAAGAACAACATAAGGATCTTAATGATACTATTTCAGGTTATGAAATTTAGTATGAAGGTAATTAAGGTAGATTAATTTCAGGATCTAGTTAAAGAACCAAAACATCTACTTCATAAAATGGAAAAATCACATGAGATGCAGTTGATGTTTGATGCCTCTAATAATGGAATGTGTCACAAGACAGCTATAGAGCATAAAGAAATAAAGCAACAAATTCCAAGGAAGGTTGGAAAAGAATTAATGTGACCCAGTTCATCTCCATACAGTTCACCCATAATTTTGGCTCATAAGAAAAACGGGACATGGGGAATAAGTGTCGATGTTAAAGTTGATTCAATTAAGCAGAAAAATTTCACAACATTGATAAATCATCAACAACCATATGAAGTTAAGAAAAATGTTAAAGGTTATGCAATGGAAACAGTGATTCACATAAATTATCAGTTGCTTCAATACTTTCAGTCATATACTAAGTTGCAACAATCTCACTACAGTTGGATGGGATTTCTTCAGCAAAATCACTTAGTAATTAAGGACAAGGAAAGTGTAACAAGTAAAGTAGTTGATATGATGTCTTTGAATGCTTCAGTAGTACCGCATAAAATTTAATTGGTTCATGAAATTTATGTAGAATAGTAGAGTACTGATAATGATTTTGAAGAAAATTTTGAATCACTAACTCATAATGCTCAGATAGAAAGAGTGCAGGCTATTCGAGAAATTCATCTTTCTCGGATTACAGGATATTTCAGTGTAAGCAAGACTATGACACAAAGTCAAAGGTATTATTACTGGCCTCATATGTATGAAACAATTGTGAAGTACATAAAGGGATGTGTAATGTGTTCGACAAGCAAGCCATGCAATCGAAATATTGGTTTGCACATGCCACTTCCAGTTCCTTTGAAACCATGGGGCAACATGGATTTGGTTCAAGGAAAAACATAAATGGTAAAGAGGACCAGGATACATATTCTTCGAGGTAACTGTAGTAAACATCCAAAGATGTGGGTTGAATTTTTAACTTATGTGCATCAAGATTACAATCAAGCCTTACATTCTTCTATGCCACAACAAGCATTGAGTCAAGTCAGGTTCAAATTGTGCCATGATAAGCATTAGTCTCAGGTCAATGATCAAGTATGGTTTTACGTCATCAAAGTGAAGATGAAAGTGAGAGAGTTTTATTCTCACTTATTGTCTGCTTAAAATCAAGCTTTTGTGGTCCAAAAGCTTTTAAGTGGAGAGGATTGATCTAGGAGGATCTTGATCAGTACAGATCGACAGAGTTCCATATTGTCTGACATCCAGTTCAGTCTCCAAATCCGCTAGTTCTGTCAGTATCATCCGAAGGAAGACCTCAAAATCGTCCATGGTTCGATGTCAGGTTCATGGCATGATCGTCATGTGTGTGATGAAAAGGTGAAATAGGGTTAAAATTGGTCAAAGGGTGAAATACCTTACAATGTAAAGGTCTATGGTTACAAAAACTAACCTAGATCTAAAACTCTAATACCTAATTCTAAAACCCTATCCACATCATCTAAGACCTAAGGTTTAAAGACCTAAGTGATAGCCTAGGTCCTAAAAATTACTCCTAAGTCCTTACTCCTAAGTCTTAAAGCCTATGTTAAAAAAACCTAGCGCAAATGTTCCTATGGTCAAAAAACCTTATTACATTACAAAACCCACTCTCGGACTTTGTATTAAAATCAAATTAAAACAAAACAGTGCTAACTGCCAAGGTAGACCGTATCGGAGATTGCACATGTGACAATGTGTATTAACCGTGGTGGAGAATGTTAAAGGTTCGGAGTTGTTTGGATATGTCTGCTAGTTGTAAACTGCGCAGAGACTGCCTGGATAAGCCATGTGAACGCAGGAAAGTGGAACCACCGGGGTTAAGGCCATGACCACCAGATGTTAGAACCCGCGACAGAGCTGCATGTGACAATTGTTTGCCGGAACTATCGAGGTGACCGCTGGAGGAAAACCGTAACCGTCGGTGTTAAATCTCGCCTGCCCGTGCTGATCACATGTCGCAGATCGTATCTTCCGCTCGGTTTGCAAGCTGCCCCGTTAATATTTTATCCTATAGTTCTTATTTGGGTTTTTGAAATAAATTCAGTGCTAAGGTCAAAGGATGTATATCCCTAGGTTTTAGGTTCATTAATAGGAGATAGGAATTCGAAACCTAATCACTCAAAAAGCTCAACCATCTTCCCAATTTGGATATCAGTGGTACAAAGTAGTATTATTTAAACCATGGAATTTTTGATTGAAGGACATAGTGTGTATTTAGAGTTCAGTTTAATAAGGAAATAGGCAGAATTTTTTGCAACATTGCTCAGCCATTGGGAATCGGAATTGAGTGTAGAGACAGGCATCAGAAAGGCGAGGAAGAGTACTTTCTGTTTACAGAGTTCAGAAGTGCCTACATGCACAACCATTCTGTTCCATTTCAGTGTAAATATTCCTCAAGATCAATCCTAATAAAAACAGATGCCCACTTGAAAGTGGACCCGGAGATGTATTCCAAGAGGGACGAACTCCGTCATCAACTGTTTGCTTCTTCTTCTCTCTATTTATTGCTGTTATTTAATCATTTATTGTTGCTGGTTTATGTCATCTTTCACATAAGGATTACTTCAGTTAACAATCAATCTAAAGGACAAACTAATAAAACTGCTTAATCACTTTATTTGATCACATTCAGATCATTTTGGTATCAGAGCAGGTTGTGCTTTGTAGTTTTGTTGTCAGTGGATGTTAACCAGGTTGGGATTGCAACATGGAAAAGGTGAGCTTGAGGAATTCGATCCAAATATCGGAAGGCGGAAAGTCAATCGTCAATCAACGATGACAGGGACTGAGACCGTTGAGACTCATGAAGCTATTGAAAAGAAACACATCGACGAGAATCAAATGCAATAGATGTTTCTAAACATGCAGAAAATGTTGGCAGAATTATATGAAGACAAGAAGACGAGAGATGCAGCCTCATCGTCGAAGGCATCAAAGAAGGAAAATGGTAAAGGAAAGGCAAATAAATCTCCTTCTCCTCCATCATGTCCATCATCTTCTTCTTCCTCTTCTACTTCTAGTTCTGAATCAGAAAAAGAAAAGAAACCTAAGAGTCCACTATTGAAACTTGATGTTAAGTTCAAATTACCTGTGTATGATGGTGAAATAAACCCTGAGAAACTAGATAATTGGGTAAAACAATTAGAAGTCTATTGTCGTATTCAAGATATTACTGATGATAAGACAAAGATCCAATTAGCTACTCTTAGAATGGGGGGTACTTCTTTGATCTGGTGGGAAAGTAAGACACATATATATTTAAACCGTAAAGGAAAACTTATCACCTTATGGACTAAGCTTATTAAAGCTCTAAAGAAACAATTATATCCATTGAGTCACACACAACAAGCTATAATTGATTGGCAGCACTTGCGACAAGGTAAGGGAAAAAATGTTCAAGAGTTCACACAAGAATTCAGAAAGAAAGCATTAGCACTTGGTATTTGTTTGGACACAAAAGAAACTTTTTTGAAGTATATTGGCAGTTTGCATTCATATTTGCAGCATACATTATTAATGTTCAATCCTAATGATTTTGATGAATTTTGGGTTCAATCTATTCATGTCGAATCAGGTGGTAGACCATTCAAGTTTACACCAAAGGCATCTAAGCAATGGGAAACTGAAGACAACAAAAATAAGGGCAATTCAAAGGGAAAGAATACTGCCACAACTCAGAAGAAAGATGAAAGACCTCCGTGTACACATTGCCAAAGGATCTTCCATGATGAAGCTAGGTTTTGGAAACTTCATCCGGAACTGAAGCCGAAGAAGTTTCAATCGAAGAAGGGTGAAAAGAAGGCTGAAACAGCAATCCAGCAAGGCTTGGACTTGGGATCAGATTCAGGTGATGAAGGAAAAATCAATGCTATGGTTACAACAGGTAAAATCTCTGATGCTAGTACTTCTGCTTCTTCAAACATCAAACAAAAAAATGAAGGAAAAAGAATCGAGTTATTTCATATAAGGGTAACTTCAAAGCATACTAAGATAGATACATTATTCGATACGGGATCACAGGAAAATTTGATTTCTGAGTCATTGGGTAAAAAATTGGGTTTGAAAACATATAATCATCTGAAACCATATCCTTTAGGCTGGTTAAAGGAACAAAGTCAAATTCATGTTACCAAACAGTGTCGGTTAAAATTTGCAATCACAGCTAACTATATCGATGAAGTGGAGCTAGATGTGATACCGTTAGACATATGTGGAATTGTTTTAGGAAGCCCTTATCTCTATGACCGTGATGCAGTATTTTATAGAAAAGAGCATTGTATTATCTCAGGAAAGATGGGATTAAATACATCGTTTGGGCACATAAAATCAAAGATCACTTGAATTTAATTAATTCTAATCAGATGAAGTGCTTAATAAGTTCAAGTAAGAGATACATATTCATGTTGATAAAAGAACAACATAAGGATCTTAATGATACTTGTTCAGGTTGTGAAATTCTGTATGAAGGTAATTTGGTTAAAAAGGTAGATTCATTTCGGGATCTAGTTAAAGAACCAAAACATCTACTTCATAAAATGGAAAAATCACATGAGATGTAGTTGATGTTTGATGCCTCTAATAATGGAATGTGTCACAAGACAGTTATAGAGCATAAAGAAATAAAGCAACAAATTCCAGGGAAGGTTGGAAAAGAATTAATGTGACCCAGTTCATCTCCATACAGTTCACCCATAATTTTGGCTCATAAGCAAAACGGGACATGGGGAATAAGTGTCGATGTTAAAGTTGATTCAATTAAGCAGAAAATTTCACAGCATTGATAAATCATCAACAACCATATGAAGTTAAAACAGATGTTAAAGGTTATGAAATGGAAACAGTGATTCACATAAATAATCAACTGCTTCAATACTTTCAGTCATATACTAAGTTGCAACAATCTCACTACAGTTGGATGGGATTTCTTCAGCAAAATCACTTAGTAATTAAGGACAAGGAAAGTGTAACAAGTAAAGTAGTTGATATGCTATCTTTGAATGCTTCAGTAGTACTGCATAAAAGTTCATTGGTTCATGAAATTTATGTAGAGTAGTATAGTACTGATAATGATTTCAAAGAAAATTTTGAATCACTAACTCATAATGCTCAGATAGAAAGAGTGCAGGTTATTCGAGAAATTCATCTTTCTCGGATTGCAGGATATTTTGGTGTAAGAAAGACTACGACACAAAGTCAAAGGTATTATTACTGGCCTTATATGTATGAAACAATTGTGAAGTACATAAAGGGATGTGTAATGTGTTCGACAAGCAAGCCATGCAATCAAAAGATTGGTTTGCACATGCCACTTCCAGTTCCTTTGCAACCATGGGGCAACATGGATTTGGTTAAAGGATAGACAGAAATGGTAAAGAGGACCGGGATACATATTCTTCGAGGTAACTGCAGTATACATCCAAAGATGTGGGATGAATTTTTAATTTATGTGCATCAAGCTTACAATGAAGCCTTACATTCTTCTGTGCCACGACAAGCATTGAGTCAAGTTAGGTTCAAATTGCGCCATGACAAGCATCAGTCTCAGGTCGATGATCAAGTATGGTTGTATGTCATCAAAGTGAAGATGAAAGTGAGAGAGTTGTATTCTCACTTATTGTCTGCTTAGAACCAAGATTTTGTGGTCCAAAAGCTTTTAAGTGGAGAGGATTGATCTAGGAGGATCTTGATCAGTACAGATCGATAGAGTTCCATATTGTTCGACGTCCAATTCAGTCTCCAAATCTTCCAGTTCTGTCAGTATCATTCGAAGGAAGACCTCAAAATCGTCCATGGTTCAGTGTCAGGTTCATGGCATGATTGTCATGTATGCGATGAAAAGGTGAAATTGGGTTAAAATTGGTCAAAGGGTGAAATACCTTACAATGTAAAGGTCTATGGTTACAAAAACTAACCTAGATCTAAAACTCTAATACCTAAGTCTAAAACCCTATCCACATCATCTAAGACCTAAGGTTTAAAGACCTAAGTGATAGCTTAGTTCCTAAAAATTACTCCTAAGTCCTTACTCCTAAGTCTTAAAGCCTATGTTAAAAAAACCTAGCGCAAATGTTCCTATGGTCAAAAAACCTTATTACATTACAAAACCCACTCACGAACTTTTTATTAAAATCAAATTAAAACAAAATAGTGCTAACTGCCAAGGTAGACCGTATCGGAGATTGCACATATGACAATGTGCATTAATCGTGGATGAGAATGTTAAAGGTTCGGAGTTGTTTGGATATGTCTGCTAGTTGTAAACTACGCAGAGACCACGTGGATAAGCCATGTGAATGCAGGAAAGCAGAACCATTGGGGTTAAGTCCCTGACCACCAGATGTTAGAACCTGCGACAAAGCTGCATGTGACAACTGTTTGCTGGAACCGTCGGGGTGACCGCCTGAGGAAAACCGTAAACGTCGGTGTTAAATCTCGCCCGCTCGCGCTGATCAGATGCTAGAGATTGTATCTTCCACCCAGTTTGCAAGCCACCCGATTAATATTTTATCCTATAGTTTTTATTTGGTTTTTGAAATAAATTCAGGGCTAAGGTCAAAGGATGTATATCCCTAGGTTTTAGGTTCATTAATAGGAGATAGGGATTCGAAACCTAATCACTCAAAAAGCTCAACCATCTTCCCAATCTGGACATCGGTGGTACGAAGCATTATTATTTAAACCATGGAATTTTTGATTGAAGGACATAGTGTGTGTTTGGAGTTCAGTTTCAGAAGGACATAGGCAGAATTGTTTGCAGCATTGGTCAGCCATCGGGTATCGGAATTGAGCATAGAGATAGACGTCAGAAAGGCGAGGAATTGTACTTTCTGTTTACAGAGTTCAGAAGTGCCTGCGTGCACATTCATTCTGTTCCATTTCAGTGTAAATATTCCTCAATATCAATCCTAATAAAAACGAACACCCACTTGAAAGCGGACTCGGAGATGTAGTCTAGGAGGGATGAACTCCGTCATCAACTGTTTGCTTCTTCTTCTCTCTATTTATTGTTGTTATTCAATAATTTATTGCTGCTGGTTTATGTCATCTTCCACATAAAGATTACTTCAGTTAACAATCAATCTAAAGGACAAACTAATCAAACTGCTTAAGCACTTTATTTGATCACATTCATATCAACATATTAGAACCTCAAGGTAGAATTATTTAAATCTCATTGTTATATTAAAATTTTTTTGGATGGTATGAAGACTATTGCTTCAGGAATTTGAACAAGAGGTCTGTCCAAATTAAATATGAGGACAACACCACATCGAGATTTTTCATCATCGAGTTTACTATAGAAGAGCTATGACACTATAGACTTGGTCACATCAACTTCAACGATCTGTTGTTACTTCAGAAAAAGGAAATGGTAAGAGGTCTTCCTGGTTTAAAACAAGTGAATAATGATTGTGAAGATTTTTCATTAGGAAATATGTATAGAGAATAATTCCATGTTCGAGTAGAAAATAAAAAGAGAGATATACTTGAATTAGTGCATACTGACCTATGTGGACCTATGCAAACAAATTCATTATGAAGTGCACTATATTTTCTACTGTTTGTTGATGACTGCACAAAGTTTTCTTGGGTATATTTTCTTGATAAGAAAATCCATACATTTGAATATTTTAAGCAATTCACAACTATGATTGAAAAGCAAACAAGGAAGTATATAAATATTCTCCACTCCGATCAAGGGGAGAATACATGAAGCTTGAATTCACAAAGTATTGTAAAGACCATGTAATATTGTAGCAATTCACAGTACCCCATACTCCTCAATAGAATGGAGTAGCGGAAAGGAAGAACATAACATTGGTGGAGTGTGCTCAGAGCATGTTGAAAGGTAAGGATATTTCAAATGGTTTTTGGGCTGAAGTGTTGAATACTACAGTTTATTTGAAAAATAGGAGTCCTACAAAAAGTCTCGAGTTTAAAACTCCTTTTGAAGCATTGTATGGATTCAAACTTGCAGTAAAACATTTGAGGTTATTTGGGTCTAAAGCCTTTGCCCACATTCCCAGGGAAGAAAGGAGAAAATTAGATTCAAAAGACATCAGATGCACCTTTGTAGGTTATTGTTCAGAATATAAAGCCTATAGATTGTTTAATCCCTCTACTCACAAAATTTTGTCAGTAGAGATGTCATGTTCCATGAGCATGTTTATGATGAATCTGATAAAAGCAATGAGGAATGTGATATTCCTTTGTTGGAGGAAGGAAGCGAAGAAGCAGGTGACAGCCACGAGAATCAGAAAAAGGAAGAAGCAGAAAGTTCAGATACAACAATCGAGCCAAGTCCTTCAAAGGAAATTAAGAACAGGTTGGATGCCTCACCAACGCTCAGAAGATCAGGTAGGCAGGCTCAATTTCCTGCTAGATATAGGGAAAATGCCTTTATAACTAGCATGATTAATGTTATAGAACCTTCTAGTTATAGAGAAGCCAATCAATGTATTGAATGGAAAGAAGCTATGGAACAGGAATATGAATCAATTCTTAAAAACAACACTTGGGAGCTAGTTGAACTACCCAAAGGGAAACAAACCATAGGTTGTAAATGATTGTATAAACCCAAGTTTAATGCAGATGGAAGTATAGATAAACTAAAGCTAGATTGGTAGCAAAGGGGTATTCACAAAAATAAGGTATTGATTATGAGGAAACCTTCGCCCCCGTAGCTAAACTAAATACTATCAGAATGATGATTGCTTTAGCTACTAGAAATCACTGGATTATTTACCAACTAGATGTAAAGTCTGTGTTTTAAAATGGGGAGTTGAAAGAGGAGGTTTACTTAGAGCAACCTGAGGGGTTTTTCCAGAAATGCAAAGAAGATTTAGTCTGCATATTAAAGAAAGCTTTATATGGACTAAAACAAGCACTTGAGTCATGGTATGAAAAGATAGATTCATTTTTTCTGCAACACAGCTACAATAGAAGTAAAAATGACCCTAATCTGTATACTGTGAAGAATGAAAAGGGGCATATAGTGTTGATTTATTTGTATGTAGATGATCTAATTATTACATGAGATGTTGTTGATCTAATAAAATAAATCAAGGAGAAAATGTCACAAATGTTTGAAATGAAAGACCTTGGTGAACTAAGATATTGTTTGGGTCTTGATATCTGGAGAGTTTCAGGACAAACTTTTCTATCCCGGGGTAATTATGTCAGGGTTCTACTGGAAATATTTAGGATGGATCTGTTATGAATCCATCTCCAAAAATAGAAGAAAAGAGAGATAAACGGCTTAGAAATAAGCCACTTCGAGGGGGAAACCTCCTTTACATTACATAAATGAACAATTCTTGGATGATAAAAATGACAGAACCTCCTTCTATATATAGGAGTCCATGAGGTCACAATATAATCCTAGCCAACCCAACAATAATAATGTAAGAGAACAATAATAACAATATGGGGGTTACAGGGGTACAACAATAACAATAAAGGGGCTACACTAATAACAATAAGGGACTACACTAGTAATATGGGGACCTAAAATACCCCTCTCCTTCAAAAAAGTGTTGTCCTCAACACTTAAGTAGCTCTGGATGCTTCTGTATAAAATTCTCATCCTCCCATGTAGAATCTTCAGTGGGTAAGTTTGTCCACTTGATGAGATACTCTGAAATGATCGATTTCATAGCTTTCGAGTTCTTGTTTCCATGACTGTTTTAGGTTCCAATATGATTTTTCCTTCCTCATCAAGTTCTGGAAATATTGTTTGCACTAGAATTTTGTCACCTATAACCTTCTTTAAGCATGAAACATGGAAAACTGGATGCACTCGCGAAGAAGTAGGAATCTCCAATTTGTATGCCATAGTACCAATCTTTTGCAACACCTTGTAAGGACCATAGTATTTTGGCGATAATTTAGTATCCTTCTTAGCTTACTTGAGTGGCATTTTTTTGTATGGTTGTAGCCATAAAAATACCTGGTCTCCTACATCAAAACTTCTCTTGTTGCGATGTTGATCTTCCTGTTGTTTCATTAGATTTTGTGCCAAATTTAGGTTATCCTCTAAGAGTTGGAGAACTTCTTGTTGATGCTCGATGTGATATTCCACTGCTTGAACCTTATAATTTTCTCTTAATGATGATGTGATGGACGATGGATGATATCGATAAAGTGCCATAAATGGGGTCATTTTTGTTGCATTATTGAAGGAAGTGTTATACCACCATTCAGCGACAAGTAACCACTTGACCCATTGTGTTTGTTTATTAGATACAAAACACCAAGGATATCCTTCAAAAAAAATTATTCACTATCTCAGTTTGACCATCCATTTAAGGGATGATAAGATGAGCTATGAGCTAATTGAGTACCCATATAAGAAAATAATTCCATCAAACAATTTCCTGTGAAAATGGGATCTATCTCACTTACAATAATCTTTGGGTTTCCATGTAGCATTTGAATTTTTTCCATAAATGCTATAGCAATTGTACTGGCTTTAAATGGATGAGATAATGCACAAAAGTGTGCATACATGGTAATTCTATCAACTACCACCATGGTGACACTGTTTCCTTCGAACTTGGGTAAACCTATGATAAAATCAATTGAAACCTCCTCCAAAAGTTGACTTGGAATGGAAAAAGGCATAGAAGACAGGAATCTAATTGTCTCAAATTTATTTTATCAAATAGAGCATTCAACCACAAACTTGCAGATAATAGTTTAAGGTATCCCAAAAAAAAAATTTTTTCTTCACCACAGTAGGAGTTTAAAATGCAGTGTCACTTTCTATAAGGAAAGTGTGCAATTCAAAAGAATATTTTGTTTTAGTTAGAATTCACAAAGATATAAGCAATATTTGTATCTAAGAATCATTTTTCCAACTAAATGTATCAGATGTACTAGGATCTTGCTGCAACTTTTGAATGAGTGTGCACACTTCCTTGTCCTTCTTCCATTCACCCCTTGCTTCGGTTATCCAATCTGGTTGTATAATAGAAATGGCACAAAGCAATTCTTCCACCTCTTTATTCTTTCTTGAGAGTGCATCTACAATAACATTTAGCTTCCCTTTTTTCTAGATTATTTCAAAGTCATAACCCAACATCTTTCTGACCCATTTTTGCTGCTCTTCTAAAGATAGTCTTTGCTCCAAAAAGTGTTTAAGACTATAATGATCAGTTTTTACCTTGAAGTGTCTTCCCATTAGGTAGGTGTAGTTGTTTAGTGTATGTAGTATTTCTAGCATTTCCTTCTCATAAATAGCTTTATGTAAATACTTTCCTTTGATTTGAGGACTTTCAAAAGCAATGGTTCTTCCTTCTTACATTAAAACAACACCAAGTCCATTTCCATAGGCATCACATTCCAAAATAAAGGTTTTTTTGAAATCTAGCGTAGCTAAGACCGATTTTGTACTTGCGTTGCCCTCTTTAAAATGTTCTAAGGCCTTAGTTGCTTAAGGAGTCATGCAAATGCATCTTTCTTCAATAATGTTGTTAAGGAGTCTTGCTATTCTCATAATTCTTAACACAAACTTGTGATAATACCCTGAATTGAGAAATCTCATAACTTCTTTATGGTTGTAGAGACTCCATTGTAATAGCTTTAATTTTGTTAGGGTCTACCTTAACACCCTCATGAGCTACAATATGGCTTGAATGTTACACCTCTTGTACTCCCAAAAGTTGTTGGATGTTTTGCATATAATTGTTTCTCCTCCAATAGTTTGAGCACCCTGTCAACATGTTGAACACGATCCTTCCAAGACCCGCTGTAGATTAGTATATCATCAAAAAATACTAACACAAATTTTCTAAGGAAGGGTTTGAAAATGGAATTCATAAACCCTTGAAATGTAGAAGGTGCATTGGTAATGCCAAAATGCATGACCAAAAATTCATAATGACCCTCATGAGTTCCAAATACTGTTTTCAGAATATCTTCATTATTCATTCTAATTTGATGATATCCTAAACGAAGATCCAACTTGGTAAAATAAATTGCTCCATGTAATTCATTCAATAATTCATCAATCACACAGATTAAAATTTATACCTTTAATAGTGAGCAATTGAGCTCCTATAATTCAGACACATAAATATGATCCTGGCATCCTTCTTGTGCACCAATACTACTAGAGCGGAAGAAGAGACTTGACTAGGTTTGAATTATACGCCTCTAACATTTATGATATACAGTTCAATTTCTCTTTTGGACATAAGGATATCTATAAGGCCTGATGTTTGGAGGAACACTTCCTGGAATCAAATGAATAGCATGATCATGATCACGAATAGGTGGGAGTCCTTTGGGTGTTTCAAA
Organism: Pinus albicaulis; assembly: GCA_034641835.2. Taxonomy (NCBI): domain Eukaryota; kingdom Viridiplantae; phylum Streptophyta; class Pinopsida; order Pinales; family Pinaceae; genus Pinus; species Pinus albicaulis. The sequence goes on along the minus strand of JAXQQM020072815.1, from coordinate 24,168 downwards.
CACCTTGGAATGATTGTCCAAGTCTTTTTGGAGATCTGTAGAAATAGATGATTTTGATGTTGGAACTTCTAGTGAGCATAATTGTGCAATTACTCCTCGTTCTTTTTCAAAATATTTGTCATGACATTAGATCTTATTATCTTTCCCTGCTTCCCTGCGATACCCCATAATTCAACTTCCTTTCCTTCTGAAAAAAATGTCAAGGAAAGTTCTTGAAAATTAAAAGCTACCATCCCCAAATATTGTAACCATTTTATTCGTAGTGCAACATGAACACCACCCATTGGAATGGAAATAATTTGACTATTAAATACATATTCCCCCATGGTTGGCTTGATATTATGGCACTTTCCAGAGCAATTTATAGTTCCTCCATTTATATGACATCACTTGTTTAAATACAGATCTTTAGATATACGAGAAACAATTCAATTCCTTGGCTACCTTACAATGAATAAAATTATGAGTACTACCCAAATTAATCAACGCTATTAAATTTTTCTTCTTGATATGTCCTTCTATCTTGAGAGTTTGAGGAGTGGTAATTCCTGATAATACATTACACGATATGGTCAGATTCATTTCTTCTTCTTCTAGGGTTGGTTCTTGGTGTATATTCTCTTCTTTTGAAGTTTCTTGTTCATTTTCTTCCTCCTCCTCACAATCTATGTAAAATAATTTCTTCTCAGCACACTTATGACCTTTAGTGTATTTGCTATCACAACTATAGCAAAGCCCTTTTGCTCTTTTTTCTTCCAATTGTTGTGGTGTCAATCTTGTAGGTTGTGGAAGTCTAGGAGTAGCAAAACTTCCATCATTATAGATGTGAGTGGTAGGCTTCCTTGTCGCCATAATTTTACATTCATTTTTTCTTGCCAACTTGAATGCCTTCTCCAATGAATTAGGTTCCAAAACACGAACTTCATGTTCGATGTTATCTTTTAAATTCCCTATGAATAAATCAATCTTGTGTTCCTTTGGAATATCAGTTACCTTTATATTCAATTTTTCGAAGTCCTCAATGTGCTCCACTACTAAACCCTTTTGTCTGAGATTTATCAATTGGCTAAAGAAGGTGTTGCTCTTTGTATCCTCATAATGTGCTATCATTTCCTTTGTAAAAATTGACCAAGTGACAATTTTTTTACTGGAGCAAACCCATCGATACCTTACAAATGTATTTTGTTCTAAATGTAAAGTTGAAATGCATACCTTTTGTGTGTTTTGCACATTATTGAGATCAAAATATTGCTCCATCTGTAGTATCCATGTTATAGGATCCTTGCCATCAAATTTTCTCATATCCATCTTTGGAATATGCTGGTTCTTCCATCCAACATTAGAGTTTATGAAATCATGATTAACATTTATTTTGTTCTCATCATGAGTTTCCTCTACCATATTTTCTCCATTAGGAAACATTTCTTGTATCAACTTTGTTAAATCTTCCATGTCTGGCTTTAGATCATTCTTCATGTTTTCCAAGTTGTCTTTCATTTTTTCTTCCATGTCCTCCATCTTAGCTTCCATGCCAGCTTCCATTCCATCCATCTTAGCTTCCACGGCTTTCTTCAAACCATCCATATTATTCTTCAAACCATTCATCTTCGCTTCCACACCTTTCTTCAAAACTTCCATTTCATTTTTTGTTGCTCCTTACGAGAGCGAAATTTGGTGCACTTGCTCTTGTAATTTTGATAGATAATGTTGAAATTCTTCATCTTCATGAGTCATATTAGAGTATTCTGAGGGCTTAATGGGTGTTGAATTCTTTTTAGGGGAAATTTTGAACCCAATACTGATATATATTCTCAATATTCCCTTGGAATCACTTACAAGTGATTCTTCAAACAAGACTTATGAAATTTGAAAACAAATACACACCTTTTTCTTGTTGTTGAGGAGCTCAATATTGAAACTGATTTATATCTGTAATTGCATATCTTCAATATCTGAAATTTGGTCCTATATTAGCCCTCTGAATATTATTTCTAATGCCATAGGTTTGACCTAATTTGGATTCTTCAAGTCAAATTAATGTTGAATCTCCCACAATGATCTAATTATGGACTAGTTCAGTAGAGCGCACTTGTACGACATACCACGTCTCACTATTTCCTCCTTTGGCTCTGAAATTGATATAAAGAAAACTAACGTTCGTGTACTTGCAGCCAATTTTTACAGAATTCCAATCTGATGTTCAAAGAGAGAGTTATGATGATTTTCCCAAGGTCACCTCTTTGAGATGAAATTCGGGAGCCTGAAAAAACCCTAACTTCCACAGATCATATTGCCGAAAATATTAAGAACCGAGATCTGAAATTTTTACAGGAATTTTCTCAGGATTTCGGCTTTGCTATGTAAAGATTTCAGCTTTTGCGCCATCGTAGAAAAGAAGTTATAGCGTAAATTCCATGATGTATTGTTTAGGTGAAATTCAGGAGCCTGAAAAAACCCCAACTACCACAGATCATATCTCCGCAAATATTGCGAACCAAGATCTGAAATTTGTACACAAAGTTCCTCGGGATTTCGTCTTTGCTCTGTAAAAATTTCAGCTTCATAACCTTCACAGAAAATTAGTTATAGCGAAAATTCCACGATGACCTGTTTGGAGCAGAAAAACCCTATAATTCAAAGCTCTTATACCAAATGTTATGAAACCAGCTCCAAAAATAGAATAAAAGAGAGATAAACGCCTTAGAAATAAGCCACTTCAAGGGGGAAACCTCCTTTAGATTACATAAATGAACAATTCTTGGATGATACAAATGACAGAACCTCCTTCTATATATAGGAGTCCATGGGGTCACAATATAATCCTAGCCGACCTAACAATAATAATGTAAGGGAACAATAATAACAATATGAGGGTTACAGGGGTACAACAATAACAATAAGGGGGCTACACTAATAACAATAAGGGACTACACTAGTAATATTGCGACCTAACAAGATTAGTGTAAGGCTACAACAATACCAATACAGGAGAACACTAAACTTCAGAGTGAGGATGGATATAAAGAGGCAGATGCAACACTTTGTCAATAGTTGGTTGGGAGTTTAATCTACTTAACCACTACGAGACCATATTTGGCTTATGCAGTTAGTGTGCTAAGTCAATTTATGTCCTAGCCACTTGAGAGTCACTGGATTGTAGCGAAAGGTTTCCTAAGGTATCTACAAGGAACCTTAGATTATGGTATTATTTATGCTAATTCTTCTGATGTTAGATTGACAAGATTTATAGATTTCGACTGGGCTAGAAATGTAGACGATCGAAGATCCATAATAGGCTATGCATTTATCATTGGATTCAGGGTGATTGCATGGAGCAGTAAGAAGCAGATGATAGTTTCCTTGTCCTTAGTGGAAGCAGAGTATCAAGCAATGTGCGAAGCAACATGTCAGGAAGTTTGGTTGCGGAGAATTCTCCAGGATGTCGGGGGAGAAAAGAAAGATGCAACAACCATCAAATGTGATAACTAGAGCTCAATCAAACTGGCTAATAATCCGGTGTTCCACAAGAACACTAAGCACATTGATATGCAATTCCACTTTTCTAGGGAGAAAGTTCAGTCTAAGGAAATCCATCTTGTATATTGTAAAACTTGTGATAATGTCGCTGACAAAATGCTTCGTTTAATTGAGTATTTTATACCATATACGTGATCAAATAAGTTATTGGGCACTAATTAGAAAACATGTACGCTTTACCCTCATAGTTTCAATCTCTATTATTGAAAAGGGCTCCAAACGAACGCTCAACTATTTTTTATTTCTTATAATAATAAAAATTAAATTAACTATTATTTTTTACCTATTATTGAAAAGGGCTCCAAATGAACACTCAACTATTTTTTATCTCTATTATTGAAAAGGGCTCCAAACGAACGCCCAACTATTTGTTATCTATTACCCTCACCAATCAGGCTCCAAACGAACCCTCAACAAGCTACATTAAGTAACTATTTGTTATTCTTTTGGTCTCCAAAAGGACCCTCACCAACCTACAACTATTGGCATCAAACTAGAAGGGAACCCACACCAACATACAACTATTTATTCATTTCCAACGTCGTTTTCACCCAAATGCATTAATTAAATAAATATATATATTTTTTATTTTCTTTTGGTCTCTAAAAGAACCCTCAACAACCTACTACTATTGGCATCAAACTAGAAGGGAACCCTCACCAACCTACAACGATTGTTATCAAACTAGAAGGGTTCATTGTTAGCCTCGTTTCTCTTTTCAATTAGCTAAAACATTGACCATCTATAATATCCCAAAACATGTTTATTTAGACCAAACATGTATATTTGGACCTATGTTTTTAGTTTTTTTTTTTTGTTGGTTACATTGTGGTATTGTTTATGGTTTTTCATATTGAAATGACATTTATTATTCCTAATGATGTTTTTAGTTTGTTAGATTTCTACATTTTTTTTTAGTCATATAAATATATAATTGATTATGGTTGACCAATGTACATATAATTTCCAAAACAAGATGCCCATATTAACCATAATTGACTACTATGGTTAACTTTTATTCTTATGGTTTAATATGGTTGACTTTTTTGTTGGTATGGTTCATGATGTACATATAATTTATAAGCATGATTCTCATCTTAACCATAGTTGACTAATACTAATTAATTTTGTTTTATATGGTTTAGTATGTTGAATTTTTTAAACTTTGCTTAATTAGTCTACATATAATTTCCAAAACAAGATGCTCATGTTGACTGTAATTGACTATGGTTGAGCCCTCTTGACTATGGTTGACTATAGATGACTTATTCTAACTTGTGTTTAATGTTACGATTGACCTTTGTTTACTATGGTTGATGCCCATGTTGGCTTTTGTGACTATAATTGACTTCTTGAGCACTATGGTTGGGTGATGTACATATAATTTACAAAGCATGATTCCCATGTTGACTCTAGTTTACTTTTGTTGACTATGATTAATTTTTTTTTACTATGGTTCACTATGGTTGAATTTTGTTGACTATGATTTTTTTTTTAAACTATGGTTCACTATGGTTGACTTTTGTTGACTATGACTTTGTTTGATCTATGTGCATATTATTTCAAAATTATGATATGCATGTTGACTATTGTTGATTGTGGTTGACTAATGTACATGTAATTTCCAAAACATGATGCCTATGTGGAATATAGTTGACTATGGTTCTAAACTTTTATTAAAATTCATGTCCATATAGAGGCTATGGTTGATTATATATAATTTCCAAAACATGATGCACATATTAACTATAATTGATTGTGGTTTATTTTTATTAACTATGATTAATTAAATTCGTATAACCTACTAATTCAATATACAACCATCCTACATCCATATTAACTCTAGATCTAGAGAGACCAAATCTCTTGACCTGAAAACCTCTTTTTTGAGTGCAAAATTAATCATATCGAACATATGACTAATTTTATCAATAATATGTAAATACATCTAGTATTAATATAATCATTTTAAATATGCTAAATATGTTTGAGATTTATCTGGTCATTTTAATTTTAAATTTTCTTAGTTACCTCAGTTTGTTTAGATGATAAATATTGTTAATAACTTTACTGATAAAAAATGATCAAATAAAATTTTTGAATGAAAAGTGACAATGTAATAGCGTTGAATGATATAAAATGTGAATAATAAGAATGTGGTCAATTAAAAATATTATTCATTGTGATAAGTGTCGAACTATTTTCTTTTACTATTCTTATTGTCACCCTTGTTGGTTTTGTCATATTTTCATATCAATTATATGAAAAGGACAATTGAAATCATAAACCATTTAAATATTTATCTCGAGTTGTTGTAGTAAACATCATACATCTTCTCTCTTGCTCTCCAATATTAATAGGTTGAACTACTATAACACAAAAGTCATTTTTTGTGCTTGCGCTGAAATCAATGCACATTGTTAATCCAATCACTTTAAAATTAATGTACCATCATAAATCCAATTAAATCAAATAAAAAATCAACATCTACACTGAAATCAATGCATCTAATGCAAAGAATCAAATAAGATTAGAAAACAACATCTACTCTAAAATCAATCCATCTAATGCAAGAAATCAAATAGGATTAGAAATCAACATACACACTCAAATTAGTGCACCTAGTGCAAGTAAGAAAATATGATTAGAAACCAACATCTACACTGAAATCAATGCATCTAGTGCAAGCAATCAAATAAGATTATAAATCACCATCTACACTGAAATCAATGCATTTAGTGAAAGAAATCAAATAGGATTATAAATCATCTACATTGAAATCAATACATGTAGTGCAAGTAATCAAATATCATTAGAAATCAACATCTACACTAAAATCAATGCATCTAGTGTAAGCAATCAAATAGGATTAGAAATCACCATCTACACTAAATTCAATGCATCTAGTGCAGTAAATATTATTCCCTCTCCCCCCCATATATATCTATATCTCCCTCCATCTATCAATCTTTGTATCTCTATCTCACCCCCCAAAATAAACATGCTCTCTCACTCCATATATATCAATCTATCTATCCCTTCCTCCCTCCCTCTCTCCATCTCTCTCTTCTTCCCTCTCTTCACCTTCCATCTATATCTCTATCTCCCTTTGTCTCTCTATATCACCTTGAAAACATAAACTATATTTCTCCAATCTATCTATCTATTACTCCTTCCTTCTCTCCCTATCTATCTCTCTCTCTTCCCCTTCTCTCCCTCTCCCCGATTTCTATCTTTCTTCACTCCTCCTGTTCTCTCTCCCTCTCTCTCCATATTCCTTATCACTCCCTCTCTCTCTCCACCTTTCTTCTTAGCTCCCTCTCTCTCACCCTCCAATTCCATCTCTCCGCCCTTCTCTCCATCTCTCCTTCTTTGTCTCTTTATCTCACCCCAAACATACACACTCTCTCTCTATCTCTCCCTTGTCACTCCCTCTCTCTCTCCACTTTTCACTCTATATGTCATTCTTCTTCCCTCCCTCTCTCCCCCTCCAACTCCATCTCTTTATCCCTCCCTCTTTCCCCCTCCAACTCCATATGTTTATCCTTCCCTCTCTCCTCCTCTCTCTCAAGTCCTCTCTTTTATCCTTTCTCTCTCTCCCTTCCTCTCCTACCTCCCTCTCTCTTCCCCCATCTCTCTCTCTCTCTCTCTCTCCCTCTCTCTCTCTCTCTCCATCCAATCCTCTCTCTTCCCTCATCACTCTCTTCCTCTCTCTCAAGTCATCTCTCTCTTCCTTCCTCTCTCTCCCTTTCTCTCCTACCTCCCTCTACATTCCCCTATCACACACACACTCTCTTTCTCTTCCATCCAATCCTCTCTCTCTCTCTCTATCTCTCTTCATTCCTCCTCTCCTCTCTCCTTCAGTTTATCTCCATCTCTCCCTTGTCACTCTCCTTATCTCTCCACCTCAATCTCTCTATGTCTTTGTTCTTCCCTCCTATATATATCTAGAGTTAATATATATCATGATATATTAATATATATTATAATATAAAAAATTTAATATTGTATTAATCCGAAGTTATTAATTTAATAATATTAATATTATAATATATTAATATGAATATTATATTTAATAATAATAATATTTAATATTAATATTAGGGTTAATAATGTTTTTTTGCATGGTATTAATAATAATTTGGCCCACGGTATTTGGCCATAGGCTTCACCTAAATAAAACCTATTTTTTGAGTGTTCATGAATATAAAAAGGTTTGTGGAGTAAATATAAAAAGAGGTTTTATTTATTTACCATACCTCTTTTATTAACCACTGTATTTGGCCCTTAAGCTTCGTATATAATTAGATGTTTATTTCTAATCATATTTGATTTATTTTTATTCATTTATCATACCTCTTTTATATATATGGTATTTGGCACATGGTATTAATAATAATTTGTCCCATGGCATTTGGCCCATAGGCTTCACCTAAATAAAACTTTTTTTTTTAGTTTTTGTAAATATAAAAATGCCTATGAAGTAAATACACAAAAAGGTTTTATTTATTGACCATACTTCTAGTTTATTTATATTTTTATTTATTTACCGTACCCTAGAGGTTTTATTTATTTACCATACCTATGGTTTATTTATATTTTTATTTATTTACCGTACCTCTTTTGAGTGTTCGTAAACCTCTTCATATTTTAAATTTATATTTTGTTTATACATAATAATAATTTGATTCATTTTTAAATAGACTGACATTAGATTAAAAATTTTAAATTTTGAATGTTAAACATTACATGTTAAATGTTTAGTTTACGTGTTTATGTTTTTACGTGAGATCTACCTGTAGAGCGCAGTTAAAAAAACATAAATTAAAAAATAAAAATAAAAATGTATATATATTTCTGAGAATGTCTTTCGGATAAATCACATCATTAGTTTTTGGTGGACATTGCTATATACTTTGCTTCTATAAATTCTAATACAATTTTCATTTATAAATGAGATTTTTTTTAATAATATTATATTTAAATTAAATAAAAAATAAATATTTATAATAATAATTTCACATTAAATATAAATATAATATTGAGTATTTTTATAATGATGGAATATTTATAATTAATATATAACCAACCTAGATCCATCTTAACTATGGATCTACTAAGAGTTGATAGAGATCAATTCTCTTTTCACTTTAAAAGAGGTTTGAAACTCAAGAAATTTGATCCCTCTGGATGCTTGGTAGATCCAGAGTTAAGATGTGTTAGGGTCCTATAAGTATAGGACTCATAATTTGGAATTGACTTATGATAGTCTTGTAAATATGTACATACTTTGCTTTCTGCAGGTTGTTTTCCCATATTTTGTAAAAAATAAAAAATATAAAGGCAAAAAGAGGGTAAAAGTCCTAAAAGAAAAATCAAAGGACTTCAAAAATAATATACCCCAAAAGAAAAGAAATAAAACATGAAAGGGTGGAAGTCCAAATGCCACTACTTTTACTTTTACTGATGATTATGGTAGAGTGTCAATAAATTCCATAATCCATGATGAGTTGAACTGTTCAATCTTGACTTGTCATGTTTCAATTTTATTGTTGTAGATAGTGAATAAAGATTAGTCAGGCAGTTTAATCCCGACTAATTACTAGGTAGGTAGAGAATAAAGAGGAGCTCATCAGTTTAATCTGAGCCCTCGGATGATATAAGGTAGATTTAGATAGTTTTTTATTGCTTTCAAAAGAATAAAATGTTTCAAGGTTGCTAGCTCAAATGCACTTGCAAAATGGAAGAAAAAATGTTAGATTAAAAAGTTGGGTAGGTAGAAAGAAGTGGGAGAATCATGTAAATATTTTTCACCATGGCAAAATTACTAATTTCCCCTCCCCTATAGTTATTCTGCATTCTAAACTTCTAGTCAAAGAGGCTTAGAGCATTTCTCTGACTTTTGTTGGGACCGGACCCAAGGCTCAATGACTGTAAAGTTAAAAGTGTTGAATTCCTATAATAATTCCTAATTATCATCATTTACCCTACATTCATCCATTTTCACTTCAAGTTCATAAGTAAAACCTTTTTACTTAATGAAAAAGAAAATCCCCTTTTGATTAATCTCATTCATTCATAAAAACATAAAAACCCTCCAAAAATATTATATTCTAGGTGAAAGTGGTCAAGTTATAAATGATAAAGCTATGCTTTTACATTATCACTTTACTTAGTCATATGAATATATTTTGGTGCTTTTCGTTTTCCTATGTCATATTAACTTCTAACTTATTTATTAATTCCTTATAAAATACCTTATCCTATTAATATAACTCCTTGTATTTAAATATTCCCAAAAACCCACTAATATAAGCTTTTTTGCCAAAGTTAATTACTCACATGTTTTAAATAAAAACCCCCAATTACACCCCCTTTGGCATAAAACTAATAATATGTAAATATCCCGCCCTCTATAGTGATAGACATTTCCATAGTCTATAAGTATATAATAAGAAGAAAAATACAAAAGGGCTTTAGGCATGTTTTATATATGTTTAAGCGAAAAATATTTCCCCGATTATATCATTCTACCCTAAGTTTTATAAAGATTGATCATCCGTGCCTTTATAATATACTTAATACCATTCCCCACACTTCTTAAACCTAAGGTTAAAAGCCTAAGATCATTTATCTTAAGCATTTTTACCTTCCCCGATGTATGAAACCTCACGTTTTATATATGGCTTAACCCGGGTAAAAACCCTATAACCCGCCTCATGCGCACTCCTCCCATTCAAATAAACTTACCATATATATGAAATGCTTTTATATATATATGAACCTTTTTAAATCACATGCCGCCATATACATAACCCTTTTCATATAAAACTTTGGATATAAATCCATATGATAAAAAGGTTTTATTACATTTTCCAGCGCATAAAACCGCCTGGTCCTACATCTTTCGACCGCAACTTTTAAACTCATCCTGATCGTTCGCCTTCACTTATCAAATCTAATGGTCGACGATCATTTTTGCTCTCCCAAACTAATCGACTTCCAAATGCCCAAACGAGCTCGAAATGGGCAGTTTTTCTATTACCGCCTCCTATGACGTGTCATTTTTTGATACGATCGCGTTCATTTTTCCTAATACCATTTACTGCTCAAACACAACGTGAAACCCACCGATGGTTTTCCGCATTCGCAAAAGGAAAAAATGCTCCCACCACAAATTTGACTTGCATTTATTACAGTTTGTAAAGATTTATATCAAATGTTAAAACTTTGTTATAAGGTTTATTAATGTTATTGTGCATTCCTGACTGTGAAAAGCTGCCCGACTATAAAACAAAATCCTTTGTGCAAATTATTGACCTTTACTTAGAGAAAAAATCCGATTTCAATCGCTGTTCCACTATTTGAAGACTATTTAAAGCTATTTTCTGCATCAGTGATTCATACTAATCCACAAGAACCATCAAAAGTTTCAGAAACCCTTCTCAAAGTATCAAGATACCTGAAAATCAGGTATTTTCCCGAATTTGGTCTGCAATTTCATAATTTTGAATGCCTATTGAACCAATTAAGATACAAAGAGTTAAATTTCCAATCCTGGTGTGTCAAAAACCTTGAAAAAAGACGGAAAACCCTCGCAATTTTTTCCCAGAAATTTCCATTAGCAGAAAACTTCTTTTTTAATTCAAATTCTCAGTCAGAGACCCTTGAAAGACAAATTCCACGGTTCAAAAGGTTTTTAAACCCACACAAAACCTTAAAACCCCTTTTTACAATCCTAATCATTCGGAAAACCTGCGTTTTTTGTCTCAAACTCGTTCCTTGTGTCCTAAAAATCCTAATTGAGCACTAATTTTCCCACTGCTATCATCCTTGCCCATAAAATTTCTCAATTACCCTCTGTTGAAGAAAAAACACCTATAGAAAACTGTATAATCTTGCTGTAGTTAATTGAAAATGACAGAAAAGAAATCACACCTAAGGCTAGAGGATCCAAACCTTCCAAGACTGAAGCAGCAAAAGCCCCAAAGTATACCCCTGCTATCACTGCTAAGACCACTGTAACTATTAATCCTCTTCAACCTCCAGTGTCCAATGAAGAAGTTATCCCTTTAGTTGATTTGAATTACAAAATTGTAGATCCTCTAGTAGAATTTAATCTACTAGAAGTACACAATTGGTGTTATGAGAAGTTCCTAGACAAAGAATAAATGCCTCTTTGGGATACAAATTTACCCAAATATATAGTCCCAGTAACACATCCTGGTCAGGACCTGATAAGACTATGCCACAAGTATTATGTCCCAGACCAAAGATCAATTTTGAATAATGACAGGGAAATCCTTTTTTCTATTACTGCAGAGTCAATCAATAAAATGTTGCAGTTACAGTTTGACCCTAGGGCAGTCCCATTATCCATTGAAGCATTGACTCAATTATATTTAGGGTTAGATTTCCCTAAAAGATTCATGATTTTTCAGAACTTCATGCCTAGTCATGTGGACATCCCAAAGCTGAATCCTCCCTATTCCACTTCCAAGTTTCCAGAGGGTTCTAGGCATGTAATTTCTATGTTATCCTTCATATTGGGCTATTTCACTGATGAGTTTACTGATGATTCTGTCCTTGGGCTTTTGTCTACCTTGTCTCCTGGTCAGCCTCCTGCTATGATCTTTGATTTTTCCATGTTTATTGCTGATTCCATACACCATCAATTGAAAAATTTACCCACTGAAGGGGTATTTAAGTATTCTTCCTATTTATTTCATTTGTTCTTATTCTCAAAAGCAGATCACTTCCCAATAACATTGCAAAAAATGAATGTAGAGGGCCAGCCTCTATCAGTTGTATTTTGGACATTATTGTTGAGAAAAGAAGGAAGTGAATACAATTACACATATTTCACAGATTTGTTTATTAGGCTAGCTATGAATTTTCTAGAAAAATCAGAATAGCCTAGAGTAAGTGAAGAGATGAAAAGGATATTACAACTGTCAGAAGAATGCAAAATGGGAGATTGGTACTTGTATGAGAAGCACACTGAATTAAGAATCTTTGGAACCAATCTGCTTCCATATAAGTTACCTAAGTTTTTGACTATCAGAGTCTTTGCTCTAGAATATTTGAGACAGGTGTTGAATGTTGATGCTATCCATTTCATGGCTTCTAAAAAGAAGACCCACTTGAAACTAAAAAATAAATTTGGTCCATTCATAGTGAATAATAGGGATGCTAAGAAAGAGATAGAAAAGAGATTATCAGAGCTGAAATTTCAAGTGAGTTTCCCTTGGAATTATGACCCCCAAGGTCTTTTGAACAATATAAGGGTTAAAAATAAGCTGCCTCCTTTCATACATGAGTCAAAGCCTGATATTGAAAATTTTTCTAATCAGGAAGAATGGGAAGAAAATACATTGGTTGATTTAACTGCAAATACATAGCCAACAGAAAAAGTGGATACCACACTTACTGTAGTAACTTCTAAACAACCAAAGTCTTAAAAAAGAAGAAGCAGAGATGAGGGAGCCTATACAACAAAAACTAATTCAGATACTAAGTTCAAACTCATCTACAATAAAAGGCTAAGATTTGGTTCCATAGGCAAAGAAAAACTTATTGAAGTTGAAGAGGAACCAGAGGTCAGTAATGATGAGGCCACTACAATAATTAAGGAGACTTTGACAGCGATTGAAAAAGAAAAAGCAACGTCCAAAGGAAAGGAGACCTAAATGATTGAACAAAAGGTGAATATGGAAACTTCTTCTTCCCAAACAGTAGAAGAAAAAGATTTGGATATTAAGGACAGATATAAGAAGATTAAACAAAGAAATGAGGAAACTAAAAGTGAGATTTATTCTCAATTTCTCAAGCAGAAGCCAAGAAATCAGGATAGATTGCTTACAACATTTGATTATTCTTCAAATAAAATGATCATGTCTTATTTACAACCTACTACTTCAACTCCAAAAACAGTTGCTGATTACAAAAAGATGGAATTTGAAATAGATACTAAAAAGGTGCATGAACTGGATTAGATAGAATTTCACAGATATAACTTTGAGATGTTATATTCCACTGTGGTGACAAAGGCCATGAGTGTAACCAATTTGAAAAATACTATTATCAACCTGAAAGATCAGATGAAGCTTGATAAAGGCTCCTTATATGCAAAATATCTAAGGATCAAGGCCTTAGAAGATTTGATTCTACAAATAGGAGTTGACCCATCAAATATACAAGCTGCTGAAGTATTAATCAAATAGAAAAATGATGATATTGCTGCTTTGAGGAAACAGTTAAAACTTCCTCAAAGTGAGCACCCACAGAGCAAGGAAATACTTCAAGGACATAAAGAGAAAGAAGATATGATGCAGTTGATTATAAAGCTTACTGCCCAAATTAAGGATATGGAAAGTCAATTGGATATACTGATGAAAGAAAAAGAAATTGTGAAGGAAACTGATGCTTCCACCATTCCCACAGTTATACCTATTATTACAGATGCTATTCCTTCTACATTGGGAGAAAAGTTAGTACCCAAATAGCCACTGGCAACTGAAGTGTTAGTACAATCAGCTACCACCTCCCAAACAGAATCCTCAACATCACAGGTGCAACAGACAAATGATGCAGGGAAAATTGTCAAAGCAATGGAAGAAATGACATTGAAAACCAATGAAATTAACAGTTTGAAGAAAAATATTTAGAATATGGAGGTATCCAATAAAGCAGCATTGATTAATGCCAACAATTATGAACAAAAATCTAAAAGACTTGAAGAGCAAGTCAAAAGCCTTCAAAAGGATTTGAGTTTCACTACACAGATTTCTTACATAATAAATCACCTATGGAGCAACGTTATTGAGGCCATACATCTTCAATGGCCATCAATCCAGATAATATATGAATAGAGAGACCTCCTTCTAGCAGCTCAAGGTGAAAAACAAAGGACAACAGAAGAGTTAGCAGATAAACCAACACAGGCACTAAAGCTAATTACCTTCTTAAACAGTAAGAACAGGACTGAGCTAGAAGAATTGAAGATACAAGACAGGACAGAAACTATATTGCAAATCAAAAAAGTATTGACAAAGAAAACTTTGATGAATAACTTGAAAGAAAAATGTGATGCTATGAATTTTTCCATTACCAAGTTTTTAGCAAAGTATACTATGCTAAGACAAGCAGGCATTCCAGACATCCATGTATTCAATGAAAAATTGATGGACCAAAAGGAATATGATAAAAAGATAAGGGACCATGCCAAAGAACAGGTGAATAAGCAACTGCCACAGGGATCTCCAACAGGGAAAGTTGTTCTCCAATACATTGAAGATTTATTCTTCCTTCAGAATGAAATCAAACATTTGTTTGTAATTAAGTCAAATTTTGCTAAATACACTAAGGCATATGAGAACTACAGAAAGTTGAAAAGTGTGAAGATACCAGATGCTGAACAATGGCAGACTTTTACAGATTTATTATAGCAGCAAAGAAGCAAACAGTGAAAGAGAGCGCAGATGAAGCAGTCAGTTTGAAAATGAAACAAATAAAACAGTATTTGATTGTGATTTTTTACTATTGAAAATTCTCTTTTTACAGAAGATAGAGGTCAAAACATCAGGTTAAAGAGTATCAGGGTGAAAGAGCAGGGTCAAAGTGTATCAGAGAGAAAACAACAGCTAGCTGATTTGGCTACTGTAATTTCCCTTTTTACAGCAGTAACATGATAAATAAATATCATGAAAGAGTACCAGGAATAAAGTACAATTTCAAAGAGTATAAGTGGAAAGAGTATTAGTGAATTTATCTTCCAAAATATATTTTTCAAAATGCCAGCAAGCATGGAAAATTATTCAAACAAACAGTTTTTTTTAGATAAGATAGCTCTATATTTTCTAGATAAGAGGACAGCTTGCTAAAGTTGTTAAGCAACTGTCCCTCTTAATGTGTAAAGATATTTTTATTTTCCTAGAGTTATTCCTAGATCTCTCTAGGATATTTGTAATAAAAATTTGTATAAATACTTCAGTTTATGAAGTGTTTAGGGTGGAATAAAATTGCTAAGAACATTATAGACATTTTGCTGGTATGTTGGAGGCTCACATGTGTTGATTTCAAAGCAGCAGTCTAGACAATAGCCAATTGGACTTCATAATTCAGGATTCATGCGATAATTTAAAGAGTAAAGTGCATCTATCTTGTCATTGTTTCCATTCTGAGTTACATACAATTTCATATATGTTATTCAATCTTAATGATTAATTAGGAGTATTACTTCAGAATTAGTGTAAGAACTCCCTGTCTTGACTACTTAATCATTTAAATGTTTTTTGTTGATTTCCAGATTTAGGAATTCTTAATTGTTCCTAGTCCCGTTTGACCCCTGCCTCCTTCCTCTTTTTCTAGATCAAAGGATTCTTCATTGCCCTTTATCCCGAAGCAAGCCATCTCATCAAAACAATCTATCCAAATCTCTGAGGGTTATCTACCTTGCCCTTAATACATTAGCATCATTTTGGCCTTGCCTTCTAGTTCTGCTTGCTAGTCTTTGCCTCCATAGCCCAATGGACTAGTAGATCCCTCTTTAATTTTTCTTTAAGTAATCTTATTTTCCACCAAATATTTCAAAATCAAAGCCAAATTGAACTATCATAACTAGCCTAAAATATTAAACTAAAACAAAGTTAAATCATAAAGAGAGATCCCTCTCTGAAATTTAGGAAGACTAGATCCTAGATTTCCAAAGTAGGTTTGTGGTTACCCCTAGTTTTCTTAAACTAAAAATCAAAAGCCCACAATCTTGAGAAATTACTAGGGTGATAATATACTAGCGACCATACTGGGGATCTAACCAATCTCCAGTTTTAAAATTAGTCTTAAAGGAAGATCTTTAATCTATCTTTTTACTTTAAGATTATTTTTAAGGGTTGTGGGTATTCATAAATAGTCATTCTGGCTTCTAAGAAAACCTACTATACCAGGTCTAACCCGGATCCTAAGCCTACAGTTATAGTAGATAACCCAGAAAAGATTGGAAAAAAACAAAAATAAAAAAGAAATTGTAAATTTAGAAGCTGAAGTGCCCTTAAGAAAATCTTACCCAAAGAATTAGTGAGCTTATCTGATATTGATTTTGATTTCAAGTTTGAACAATCATTGTTTAAAAATAAATCTGAAACTGAATTAAAAGATACTGTAATAGATCATGTTTTTACTTCATCTTTGAATGCAAAACAGAGTATTATTTCAGCAAAAATAAAATCAGATAAATCTGAATCTCAAAGTCAAGTAGAAAGAATTAATGTTACATTGATTAAAGACATTGATGAAGCTATTAAATTAGCCCATTTATTATCCCACATTAAGCCTCCAGTTTCTCAATTGTACACAACAATAATTTCAGCAGTAGATTCAACTCTATATGCTGTCACTTCATTTCTAGATTCCACTGCAAGTTTATCCACATAAAATTTTATATCTAAGTTGCCTTTGCAACCTAGGTTATTATTCCCCTCATCCATTGCATCCACTAGTTTTATAAGCATAACATTCTTATTTCCAAGTAGTTCCATATATATACCAACCTCTTTTCCAAGCTCTTCAAGCACAGCTTTTAGCACTTCAACTACTATAACTAGCGCATCTCCCCGTCATTTCTAGTGTACCTCCTAGCCTGGCCTAAGCTTCAAGCTATGGTCATGATATGCACCTCCTTATTTTGCCTCAAAACCTCCATGATATGCTTCAAGATTATCAGAAAAATATACTACTATTTGATGACCTGTCACAATATACTGCTCAACAACATGTCACAAAAATGACAGACTACTGTGAAATCTATGAAATTGATGAGTCAGATGTTCAAATGAGGTTATTTGCTCAAAGTTTAACAGGAGAAGTTAAGAAATGGTTTAAGAATTTAGATGCTGGTAGTATAGCTAATTTGGCTGCATTTCATAGAGCATTTTTAAATAAATGGGAAAAGAAAAAGAATCCTTTGCAAATTTTGTTTGAGTTTGATGCTTTAAAAAGAGCTCCTAATGAGTCTGTTCAGGATTATTGCACTAGGTATAACAGTGTCTATAATTCTACTTCTGCAAATCTTAAACCTACACCATATTTTGTACTTCTTAAATTCTTAGATGGATTTGATCCATATATGGCCTATCAACTAAGAGAAAGAGATGCTGAAACATTAGAACAAATACAATTAGATGCTGTTAGTGTAGAAATTAATATTCTAGCTAGAAAAGCCAGACTTAGGAATGAAAGAAGAGTCATAATTAAAGAAGAAACATCAAATTCAGATGCTAAACTAGATTTGTTTGCTAAAACTTTAGAAAGGGTGGTTGATAGATTAGAAAATATTGAGAGAAAACCACAATGGGATAACCAACCACAAATCAGAAATCCCAACTTCAGAAAAAACAATAACCCTGGAAAAGCTAAAGAAGCTGCTCCAGATCAAAACATTAGGCCCCCATTTCAAGAGAACTATGCTGAGAGTTCTCATAATAATGATGAAGATGAGGATAACATCAATATAATAATGGGGATAGATGAAGACAACACTATTTTCCTCACTCAGAAGGATCAAGAAATTTTTGAGCTTCAACAACTCAAAGTAGAATCAAGTGAATCCTTTGATTTCAAACAAGGTTATGAATTTGCCATTAATGGAATTCACAGTCAATACAACCTTAGAAACAGAAAAAACAATGAAACATTTACAAAAAACACTTCTCGAAATCAAATTAAAAAGAATGTAGAAGCACCAAAAACAAAGATTTTGCAAATTCTCCCAAGGGAAAACAAGCAAAATTCCAATCCTTCCAGTCCCAAAAAATTGCCAAGTCCAAAAATTGTTGATATCGCTAAAGAGGTGGCCCAATCCTCCAATAATTCCCAAAAGGCCAGCACTACCAAAACCCCTAATTCAGTAAAATCAACAATTCCTGATCCTAAGAAGAATCTTGCTGATTCTAAACCAGTAAATCCCAAAACTGTTAACACTAAAGATTCTGCTGAAAGTTCAAAATCTGAAAAAACTTCTGCTGCCCCTGAATCTATCCCTGAAAAGAAAACTAAAGACATCAAAAGTCAAGAAAATCAAACAGAGAACAATAGGACAACTCAAGATAAAATTACATCTGCTGAAATGTCTGAAAAACCCACTCAGATAACTGTCACAAAAGATGAACTAATTCAGATTAGTAAGTCTCAACCACCATTTAATATTCAAACTAAAATAGCAAATTTAAAGATACCAATTCCTTTAACATAATTGGTAAACAATGACTTGTATAGATCAACAATTACTGAAAATTTGAATATGAATGATGGTGAATATGCCATTAATTTAAATGATGATCAGCCTGAATTAATTTTTGGCCTTGATGTAAATGGTAAGCATTCAGATGGATCAGTTCCTCCCTTTTATATCAGTCTTACTATTCACGATCCGATTTTACACAATGCAATGTTAGATTCAGGAACTTCCCACAACTTAATGCCAAAATTTATCATGGAAACTCTGAATCTAGAAATAACAAGGCCTTATAAAGATTTGTTCTCTTTTGATTCAAGCAAAGTTAAATGCATAGGATTGATAAAAGACTTATGTGTGAATTTGGTTCAGTATCTTGGTAAAAGTATGGTTATAGATATTGTAGTAGTTGACATTCCACCAAAGTATGGTATGCTTCTTTCTCGCTCATGGGGAGCTAAGTTGCAGGGATCTCGACAATTAAACATGAGCTATGCCACCATAACAGTGTTTGGACAACCTAAAAAACTCTATAGAGAAACTTTAATGAAATACATTATTAGCAGTGCTGAGAGATCAATAAATTACCCAATTTACTCAACACCAAATGATCTTGACTCTTTCATTTTATGTAACTTTGATAATAATGAAATCCAAACTAAATTAATTGACATAAAGCCCAAACCAAACGATGATAATATTTTTCATCAAGCCCTTTGGCACTTAGACTTTGATGGCTCAGTGAACAAGTCAGGAGTAGGAGCTGGAGTGTGGAACACAAACATTGAGACCAGACATTCGAAAGGACATGCTTTTAGACTTAACTTCAAATGCACCAATAACATGGCAGAGTATGAGACACTTATCTTAGGCCTCCAAATCATCAGAAAATCAGGAGGTAAAAGAATTTTAATTATGGGAGATTTGGAATTAATCATTAAGCAAGTAAATGGAGATTATTCTATTCATAATCCTAGATTAGCCAGATATATAGATGCAACAATTGATTTATGTGAAGATTTATTGGAATGTAAGTTTGCTACTATTCCTAGAAAGCAAAATTTGCAAGCTCATTGCTTAGCAACTTTTGCTAGCACATGTAACTTACCTTTTCAACCAACACATAGGTATACTTCTGAAGTTCAATATAGACCCATTGTCCCAGAAAATGTCAAATACTGGCAGATTTTCTCTGAAGATGAACAAATTTACCATTTTTTGAATAATGAGGATGAATTTCAAAATTGTAAGATAGACATGGATGGTAATTTAGATTCAGAATGTAATTTAGATTCAAATCTTAATTGTGAAATAAATAACATAGATGTACATAAACTTACCAAACCCACTGTATTTACTCAATCTGACATAGATAACTTAGAAAAGGTAGATATAGAGGAAATAATTGAAGATGAAATTGAGATGTTAGATTTAAAAGATAATTTTTTGCCTAAAGGTTAACTCCTTTGGAGGACTTGTTTGATTCCAATGATGTGCCCAAAAAGCCTAAAATGGAACTAGTCAAGTCTGACATTGAAGAATGTAACATTGGGACATAAACAAAACAAAAAATGATCAAATTGTCAAAATCTTTACCCCCTCAAGAAAAAGAAAAATACATTAAACTTTTAAAGGAATATCAAGATGTGGTTTCATGGAGTTATGAAGATTTAAAAGCATATGACACAAACATAATTCAACACAATATTCCTATAAAAGATGATCAGAAACCATTTAAACAAAAATTGAGGAGGATCAATCTTGTCTTATTACCTTTGATTGAAAAAGAAGTTAAACGCATGTATGATGCCCAAATCATTGCACCAATCAGATATTCTGATTGGATTTCAAACTTAGTACCTACAAGGAAGAAAACAGGTGAAATTAGATTATGTGTAGATTTTAGAAATCTCAATAAAGTATCATTGAAGGATAATTACCCTTTACCCAAGATGGATCATATTTTACAAAGGGTAGTTAGTTCTTCCAGAATATCTTTATTGGATGGTTTTTCAGGATATAACCAGATACTTGTCCAAAAGGAAGACCAACCCAAAACAACTTTTACCACTCCTTGGGGCACTTTCATGTATGTGAAAATGCCTTTTGGTTTAATGAATGTTGGAGCTACCTTTCAAAGGGTTATGGATATAGCCTTTGCTAAGGAAATACATGAATTCTCGTAGATAATTTTAAAGGCATGGTCGGTTAGCTTTATGACATATATGGCATATGTAAAGCGATAATAGATTTTCAACCTTAAACATGATAGTTTGGTAATAAAAGTAAAAGGTAGTAATTAGAAGATAAATGGATAAGAAGAAGTTTTGGTAATTTATCAAAATATTACAGGAAATAATGTCTCAGTTGAATATGAAAGAAAAATAAATAATGATTCTATTAAGAAGTAAGTGGGTATTTTTATTTTTATATGGTTGTGGTTTTTAAGAATATTTGGAGCTCGAAAACTTTGAGTTCTGAGTTTAAATAGTATGGTGGTTAAGTTACATGAGTTTTAAGATTTTGAGTTCTGAGTTTAAATAGTATGGTGGTTAAGTTACATGAGTTTTAAGATTTTGAGTTGAGGTCATGTTTAAATTAAATCAAGCTAATGTTATTTTTGGAAACATAAATTGTCAAAAATGTTGATGAATGGAGTCCAACGCCAGGCAGAAAAGTTGAGATTTGGCTTAGTCATTGAAAGTCATTAAATTTCCAAAAACATAAATTGTCAAGAATGTTGATGAATGGAGTCCAAACCCAGGCGGAAAAGTTGAGATTTGGCTAATAGTCATAAAAGTCATTAAATTTTTAAAAATAAAAGTCAAGTTTGAAGGAGTCAAGTAAAAAGTTATTGATATGTAATAAGGTGCATGATTAGTGGTACTAGACACCCCATAAATTATAACAAGTCATGTGTAATTTGTTGGAAAGAGAAGTAGAATTCAAGCATTGATAGAATCAAAAGTAAAGCCACTACAATGGTGCAACAATTAATTTTGACATATCAAAGTTATAAGTGTCTTATTGGACCTTGATTAACTTGAACAAGAAACCTATCCATCAAAAATATTGCAAGCGAAAAATATGAAGATTCCATAATAGAAATAGAAGGAGAGAAAAGTGCAAGCATAGAGAGAAGAAGACTTAGTGACAAGAAGAAGCCTCCAAACTTGTGAATATTAAATAGAGAAGAGTAGAAAGTAGGTAAATCTTAGAATGAAAGTCTAGGGCTAATAAGGACCAATAGAAATACCAATAAGATGGGTTCAAAGAAAAATCTAGATAAAGTATTATAATAGTAAGGCGGAACATAATTTCTTTTGAGGAGAGACACATTGTAACCTAAATCAAAGGTGAGCACAACAGAACTTAGAGTAAAATAGCAATGAAGTGAAAGGATTAGTAAAGGTCATTTGTCATAGAATATTTAATTGTAACATATCGATTTTTTTTCCAAACACCATGCATGTTGTAAAGTGATGAGGATACATCTTAGTTTTGATATTATAATTTGACCTTAACGTATTTGTATTATAATTATAAATTATATTGATATAATTTTTTATTTATCATTATAATTTAAATATTTATCAAATTTTAAAAATATCAAAATGTTTTTGATAACTATAATAATTGAAGAAAATAGAAATATATATAATCATATATATTTGGAATTTAATTTATGTTAAGATAGATTTTAATAAAAGTCTATCTAATAAAATAAATAATTTTCAAATATAAATTATATACAAACTAATTTTAAATTATGAAAAATACAACTTTTAATATCATAATATTTTATAAGTATACTACCAACATAATATCTATTATTTTAAATTACTCATAAAAAGAATTAATATTAAAAATAGTGGAATTATAATAAAAATAATGGAAAAAGGTGCAAAATTTTTTAAAATAGAAATGGTAGTCCAAATATTTGACTTGAATAATTTTTTCTATTGCTACAATCAATAGGATATACTTTATTCCCCGGATGCGGTGCGGTTGATTGTGTTTAATGTGATGGGATGGGAGTGTGGCATAAGGGGAAGCCACTTGCCCACCCGCAAGAATGTTGTCACTCAGCTCTTACACTCGACTGCTCAGCGTTTAATGCCATTAACTCCAGGCGCTTATTACAACCATAATTCTGCTCCTCGACACAACTTCGTGTGCAGCGATATGGCTCGGCCTTCTGTTCATACTTATGGTGGTTTATTGCAGAGGATTCACCGTTGCACGGTCGATTGGGTTGATATTATGGAGCGCCCCTCTGGTCTGAATAGAATTCCCCCGCCGGTGAATCTGTGGTGCACTCCAGGGGCTGGGCTTTCAAATGTACGCACTGTTACTGGTAAGAGGAGTTGTCTCAATTGTTGTTTGGATTTTGGAGAAAATCTCCACTTCTCCCACGCTGGTTCTTGCAAGCTTGCTTCTGTCGCTCTGTTTCCCCTCACGCCTCCTTCCTCTGGCCATCTTTCGCCTCCCTGTCCTGCTGACTCGATTGAGAATATGTCGCGCCTTAGGCAGAGAATGCGTTGCAGAAGAGGCTCCACGAGGCGCCAGATTAGGCGTTCTCCCTCCACCTTCCCTCGTGCACCTCCTTCATGGGCTTCCCTCCCATTCGGGATACAACCTTTCAAGGCGCTTCTCCGCTTTCGGGTCGTTTGGCCGGATTCCCCTAATCTCAGGGCCTCTTCCCCCGCTCAAACCCACACCTGCGTATTTTAACACCCTCTCAATCGACCGGTGACCGCATCAATCACGGCCTCTTTTCATGAAGAGCTCAGAAATTGCTGTCTCGTCTCGCCTCGTCGTAACGTTAACTTCTGGCTCGTGGATCTTGAGTGAAGGTCAAAGCATCCTCGGAGGTGTGGACTTGCGTGGTCTAGTGTGGCCAGACACGCAGGACCAGGCGAACAAGGAAGCGGTGGGTCAACCTACTGAGAGGCAGGACGCAGTGCAAGCGAGCGAGGCGCAGATTACTCCTCCTCCTCGCGGGAAGGTGATCCATTCTGTTGCTGACCTGTATAATTCTGATGGGGAACCAGATGAATTCTGGTGCAGAGTTGTCTACGAACCTGATCCTGATGAATAGTTCCTCCTCTTCACTCTGGTTTTTTGCTCTATTTCTGCCCATTCTCACGGGCTTGTTCATGTGTTTCCTGTTGTCTCTGAAAATGCATCTGTTTTTTTTGCTTCGATATGGTCTCCAAAAGACTAAATCTCTCGCCTCCCCGCGGATTTTTCTTATATGAATCCACAGTACCGTTCTCCGAGTGGTTGTCTTCAACAGTTTTGCTTGAAATGCCACAACACTAGGTAAGATCCGCCTTCGCCACGTAATTTTTTTACTCCCTTTTGTTATTGTAGATTACTTTTACCTAGAAAAAAATAGG